>APFE030600710.1:0-30876 GCA_000404065.3 Pinus taeda | reverse complement strand
CACTATCCTAAATCAAACCAACAAGCAGTATAAATGCAAATGCACATGCATGTATTTGTTTTCAGCCTTCTTAATGTGAGAATGACAAGAAGAATTCTAAGTACAAATCTGAATTATCTTTTGAAAGTGACAGTACTAACAATTTTTCTTCAAAATACGAAAGAAAGATAATGACGACACTTTGCGATTTTGAATTGAAAATTGTTTTTGAAACTTGAAAAACCACTAATTCAAATCAAATACAAGAGTAACAGTATAATCAATCATCAAGAATAGAAGGATTCTCTTCTATGACTGAAAACAACACTTGCAACACTTCCAAATCAAGAAACGACAGTTCGATTACGCTACTTGTTTGTAAAAGAGAACTGAAAATGGTGCAAAATACACAAAAACATTTATAGTTATTTGCACAATGGAGGCATAATGATGGAAAGGATGGGGGTTTCCACAGTGATATACTGATCACAGAAAGAAAAACTCCTGAATAAAGTTGAAGAGACTGAACAAACAAAAACCAAAATATGGAACCAGAAGAGGTCTTGTCTGATCAGCGCACCTGTAACACAGGGAAAGTGTGATGTAGTGCACCTACTACACACGGGAGGTGCGATGCATCCAAATTCTCAAGAGAAGAAGGTGCGATGGTCAAGGGATGCGATTTCAACTTGGTTCTTGGTCACAGTTTGCAGCTTAGTTCAAGGATTTAGGCCGAGTAAGTGATGTTCAGTAAATATAAATCACAAGGGTTGATCTCATGAGGTTACTAGAGCCACTACTAGGGCAATAAGAATGTTTTCAAATTGATTTTTCAGTTTATAAACAAAACCCATAGATATACTGAAGTAGCATTGATCTACTTTGCACTTGCATAGCAAATGCAGTTCGAAGGCTAGTTGGCTTGACTTCAGGCTCCGTCTATAAGTTTATAAAACAAACAAATAAAGACAAGCAAAAAATCTATTTGGTCCCCAGAGGAGTCACCATTTTGTTATCAGGAAATCTAGCTTCCACTCGGAGCTGCTAGTCCCACTAAGACTAGTAGCTATCTTAGAAACAAACAAACTAAAACTACTTTCACTTTCCTTTATGAGAAGTAGATAAGAGGGGAACAAAGGACACCAACTTCAGTCTTGCACTTGGTTCCTTTCCCTTCTGATAGATCTTTGTTTCTCCTCCTTCATCTTCCTAGCTTCAAAGAGCACCTGTGGGATCAAAGCAGCATAATACTATCGAAGAATAGAGATCTACAGTCATAAACAATACAGGACCAGATATATATTGACCACACAAATGCATATATCATCAAACATACAAGAATGTGGAGGAAAACATGAATAGATTTATTAATATCAAGAATAACAAAGAGGATTAAAACCCATTGTTCTAACCCAGCGTCATCTTCCCAGCATGAAAGCCCTTCTTCACCTCATGAAAAGCTTAGATCACCTAACACTATGATATTGCACCAGGAAACCAACAACACTTCCTTATAAGATACAAGATTCCAGCCTTTGGATCTTTGTGATGAGGAATCCATATATAGATGTTTGCAGGGGGTTGAGTCAGCTTATAGGATTTTGATTAGTGTCCTATCTCTGATAGTTCTTGGTTCCACTTGGAGATTGATGATCTCTTACTCATCCCTGGGCGAATTCAAAGAGGCAAGTGTCACAGGAGAAGTTTCTGGAAGATTCCATGATCATCCACCTTGCAAACTATCTCTGTCATTTGTATACTCTTGCTCATTGCACCCTACAGAAGGGATTTCTAGTATGCATCACACTTTTTGCACTGAGCAGGTGAGATGCATCGCACCCTTAACACTCAGCAGCCTGTATGGTCCAGTTTTGACTAGTTCTAAGAAGTTTTCCATGGAGAACTTCTGGGAGATGATGTAATCAGCTGACATTGTTCCTTTAGGGTGTGAAGCAACACTTTTAGGGACTTAGAAGCCCTTGGTTTATGGACATGTATGATTGGGGTTGCAGTGCCCAAAAATGTCTATAACAGTTGCCCCCTAAAGCATGAGGTCGTTAATCTTTTGATGTTCGGTGAAATTCTTTATCATGAGGATCCGAAGTTTTTTCGAGGTGGAAGGTGACCTGTAATAAGATACAATACAATACATTATCTTCATAATATTTTTCATGATCTAGCTGAGGTGGGCATTCCCATGCTCAGCTTTATAAATTTATTTTCATGAACATAGGACAGACAATCGTCTGTGTAGCAGACTGATGATTCAGACGGAGTCATCATCCTTTGATTCGGATGATCATCTGTTCGACAATGATGTACCTTTTATGTCTTTATATTCTTGAATATATCATAGCCCGGATGGATTAAACTAGATCCGAGGTCTTCAAATCGTTCAATCTTCACTCGGAGTACAAGTCGATCGATGTGAAAGATGTTCTGGAGTCGAACATGGAAATACATCACTTGATTACTAGCCAATGATGTAAGCTATTAACAGGTGCGAGAGGAATCACCGATAATGATGAACTCAAGGTATGATAGTACAATTCACGTAGTGTGAAAAAGGGACTTGGTGTCGAACACCACGTAAAATCTTTCGGTCAAAGGCCATTGATGTAAACCTGTCACCGAAAGTGAGAAACTTGCCATTGAGGCATGCAAGCTTCAAAGTACTAAAAGGGTTGTTCCTAGGTCGACTTCTTAGATAATGAGCTGATGTAGACAAGAAGTGAACCATCGTAGGAGGGCCTTAATGAATCCTACATCTACAACACGGAACGAAGAAAATGATTTTGGAGGTGAAAACAATCTGATGATACAGGGTTCAAGGTGGCAGTCATGAAAGAATGGAGCATGAATGTATTGCAGCAGATGAGACACAGGTGAATTCTCTGAACGAATTCTCTTGAACATACCAGCGACACTGAAAAGTATTGGTAGTGTTAACCCCAAAGATGGATGGTACGATGGACCAATGGTAATATGACCGGTGAACAGAATAACTCAACCCGACTCGGACATGGAGTGAAAGTGTCATCTTCAAGAGCGACTTGCTACCAATAAAGTTTCTTTAAGTTTTCTTCGCAATTTTCCCCAGTCATTGCTGACCAATACCTCTTTATTTTTATCAAGCTTGAGGAGGATAACATATTCTTTTTCTATAATTCACCCTTCGGGCGAACCCGTCTCTATGTTTTAACGAGCCTAGTGACAGTGAAACTCGTTCTCGTCTATATGGACAAGTTTGTCGCTATTTATTTTAACGAGTTTAATGACAATGATAACTCAGTCCTTTTTCAATTTCAGAGAGTCTGAAAAGGGACAGAAAGGAAAATCCAATAATCCTTTTTCGTCATATAATCCCTTAAGTCAAAACAAGTATAAAATAATATGAAAGGGATGAATTTTCGATAGTTTTAACGAGCCGAACAAGACAAGCGCTCGATCTTTTCATGTAAGGTCCAAAAAGATTAAAATCTAGAGGAGGGATAGCACTTCTGGTAGCTTTAACAAGCTGGAGAGGCCAATCGCTCAGCAATCTTTTCATATTTTACGAGTGAGATGAAAATAGCTTAAAGGAGACTCGTTTTTTGAAGAACGAGTGATAATTTCGGGTAGCAGCTGATTCCAAGTAAGGTTTGGAATTTTCCAATCATGGCAGTGTCACAAGGATGGCTAACAGAATCGTTCGTTGTAGATGTTCCTCAAAAAGGGTAAACAATCAAATGGACGCATACAATCGGCTAAAACATAGTGGAGGTGATGATGAGAACACGACCAAGGCTCAAAAGCCGATTATAATGCATTCACAAAGGTTATTTACTGGAGATTGGTTCATTTTTTAATGAGCTTAAACTCTGGGGGAACATTTGCTCATTGGTTAGGTTTAATTTTTAACGAGCTTGAACTTTGCATAAAAACTGCTCGTGGCGGGTTTATTTTTTAATGAGCTTGAACTCTGTAGTAACACTGCTCATGATAAGTTTGCATGCCCCAGCATAATAACGCAAATCGAGGTGCATGCCCCCAAGCTTCATTGCATTCAACACAATGGTTGGAATGAAGGTTTACCTCCAAGATCTTTGAAAGACTCGACTTGGATTTTACGAGATCGTAATCAAAGACTCGATTTAGAAATGGAGTTGTTTCATTTTTTAATGAGGTTGACACAGTAAAAGAACTATCCTCATGACTCCTTGTTTCATTGCATTCAACGCAAATCGAGGTGCATGCCCCCGAGCTTCATTGCATTCAACACAATGGTTGGAATGAAGGTTTACCTCCAAGATCTTTGAAAGACTCGACTTGGATTTTACGTGATCGTAATCAAAGACTCGATTTAGAAAGGGAGTTGTTTCATTTTTTAATGAGGTTGACACAGTAAAAGAACTATCCTCATGACTCCTTGTTTCATTTTTTAACAAGGTCGAAATGAGATAAGAATTGTCCTCGGAATCCACCGTATTTATAGTATTTGATAGAAAATCAAAAACTGAAGGATGATTAAATTCTCTGGAATAATCTTCATGGTAATCTGGAAGATGGGAACAATGGTGGTGATCTTCCCTTGGTGCCTCTTCTATCATCATTAACTGAATGATTCCTTAATCTGTAGAATCTACATGCGACCAAGGATCTGAAGAGGTGCCATATTCCTTAGACCTATCTATCCAAACACTCGATGAGCATTGATTTGGGGTTGCCCCCCAGGCCAAGAAAATTGATTGCTACAATATTTATAAAATGGCAATGATCCATGTTGACAAAAAGTTCAGGAATCTTCCGAATCTTTTAGATATAGAAGATATCATATTGCAGTTTCGCACCGTGGCCACTTCCGCCAAATTGATTGGAGGTGGTAGGGTGAAAGTGCCCATTAATGTAGGGTCTTTTAGTAGGCCTACTCTGACATTTTGAAGTGAATGAGGGCTTCCATGGATCATTGGAATGCTTCCTGTAACTTGTGAACTATTGGGGAGGAAGGTTTGCTGGTCGATGACCGTAATTCCTCCTTGGAAGGGAAATGCAACCTTCCTAAAGTATGTCAACACAATGGCAGCCATAGAATATATCCATGGCCTTCCGAGTAGGATGTTGGAATCGAGGTTTTTGTCGATAACTTCAACATCAATTTCTACTGCTTTTCCCCCCAGTTCGACTTGCAAGTTATTTAAGATCTCGTACGAGGTGTATGTTCATCCATCAAATGCTTTTAACGCCGTTGACGATCGTAACAAGTGTGGTGAGCCTAAATTTTTCGAGCAACTCATCGACATAATACATGTAGATTCCAACTCATCAATAATTGTTCGATGAACAGTTTTTTTGAGGGCTTTCACTTGAATAAGGAAAGCGAGTTGATTTGGTAACTAAGGGTCATATACTTTATGATTAAAGGCCACAAGATTGGAATCCGTTGGGTCAATCCCGCCTATTGCTGATAATAGAGCCTGCTTCTGGGAGGGGCAACTTTGCAGTACCTCAAGTGTCGACATAGCGGATGGCGATTGGGCCAAGTCCTTTACTATATTATAATTTTGTGCTGCTCTGGCACGAGGATTAAATGTCGATTTGTGTACTACTCCCTTTGGCGGCTTTATCGTTAGCTCAGGAATGATGGGTGGCACAACTTTGGTTGAAGTTGTTGTCGAACTACTAGGTTGATTATTATCCTTGTTGTTCGACAGCTGTGGATTCCCGTAATCTTTATTCCTTTTCGATATCAAAGCATCGTTTTGCTGCTTCGTAATAGACAACATTAGCACTTGGGATTGGGAAGCATTGTCACTAGCAACTAGATTGGTTCCTGGGTTTGGAAATGGATCAGTCAATACCGCTGAGGTTTTTCAACTCTCAAAGAGTTTCGTAACTTCGGCTTTATGTGGACAATCTCTCATTTGATGATCCTCATCACATATCTGACACCCTGCAGGGGGTTTCCTTTGCCCAGAAGGGTTTGCAGAAGAGTTTTTAGGAGACCAATTAACTTGCTTCTTCTTTTTCCCTTTCATTTTCTTCTTGCCTCCTGGTTGATTCGGTTCTTTGCCTTTTTCAGTCGACATGGCATTTACCTCTAAGGCGAGAAGTTCTTCATTTGCATTTTGACATGAAACCGTACGGGCCTTCTTTGATGTAGCCTTTATGGTTTTTGTGCTAGTAGTACCTACCATGCCATCACCGGCTTGAGAGTATTTGTTTGATTTAGGAGGGGGAGGAATGGAAAAATCTAGTCTAGGAGCATCAGGGGTTTTATCGTAGAGCATGCCAGACTGAGTATAGATCAAGTCTAGATATTGTGCACGAGAAATAACTTGCTCTTCAGTGACAACTCCTCCCTTTCCCACATCTTCTGTAATAGAAGGTAACAATGACTTAATAAACCATTAAGCCAACAGTTGATCAGGAACATATGTTTTTACCATTCTACGACAATGTCACCACTAATGAATATGATCAGATATGTGAGTGGCCGTCGTTTGTTTGAAATTGGTAAGAAGCTCTGTTTTCGTTTCATACCTTATCGGTATCTGAAAATGGGTTAGAAAGGTTGTGGCTAGGGCACTGAAGTTATCAAACGAAGCTCTAGGCAATTCGATATACCATTTTGCTTCCGAACCAATTAATGTTCGCTGAAAAAGGCGAAGCCTAATCAATTCATCGTTGAGAGTGTTTGATGAACACCATAGATGAAAGGTCATCACATGATTTGATGGGTCTTCACCTGGATTTCCATTAAATTTAGGAATATATGATGGAATTTTATGTGGAATCGCTGGCCACCAAGGGGCGTAAGCAATTGGATCATTCGTTAGTCGATTTAGATCTAGTAACTCTAAAGTCGCCACGAAAGGAAACTGTTGATTCAGGCTTGGCGAAGGATACCTAGGATAAGATGGAATTGCCTGAGTAGTTGGCCTTTGCATACCAACATAATGCATTTGATGCTGGTAACTTTGGTAAGGTTGATGGGCATGACCATTATGATATGATTGATGTTAACTGTTTTGAATATACGGCTACCCATTACTTGCAAAGACTTGGTGTTCAGATCCTTGGTAAGATTGTTGGAATTGCGGTTGTTGGTATTGTACCAGCCATGCTTGTGAAGCCATGAGTTGTTGTCCAGTACTGACTGTTTGACCAAGATGAGGGGTGATGGTCCCTATTTGAACCTGGGTCATTCCATTTGTCGGCAGTTGTAGTTGCGTCGCAGGGACAAGAGGTTGTTGTATTATGACCTGAGAAACCTGAGGCTGGCATACAACATGCAACACTTATACTTACGACACCATCATGATAGCCGATGTAGTGGGGATATTTGACACAAGTAAACTTTGTTGCATCGAGTATACAACTCTTGGTTGTTGAGGCAATATTGGCACCCAACTGCTATATGTAATTCCAGCATACCCTGAATTTTGTTGTGAACTCTCGTATGGCTATTATCCCAGGGGAGACAATGAAAGGGTGTACTGCCCTCCATATGGTGGTAACCCAATTCTCAAAGGAATGATTTTCCTTTGGGGACCAGATTTCCCAAATTGACAATGTGAAGGATCAATTTGTTGAGACTCAACATAAGAGATTCCAGATATTATTCCGGACGAACAAACGGGAACAGTCCATACTATCAAAACCGTCCCTGGATGGACTCCATCCAATGATTGAGAGCTAGTTGGGACAGATGGTACGTCGGTGAACATTATCAGAGTAGTAGCAGAAAGTTTTTATATTGTTGTGTTGGATGACACAGCCCTAGATGTCGATGGTTGTTAAGACATATTTAGTCTATCCAAAAGATTCCTTAGTGATTCTTCAGGAACCTCCGATGGCAGGAGACTAAATTCTGATGAAGAAGGATATAAGATGATCCCAGCTCCAAATTGAGATGGAGCATTAGATGGGGGATCCTCCACAATCTCTTCTATGGCAATCAATCCAGGCAGAAGAGGTAGACCGTCAAGTCCGTAAAATATTTCTGGTGCTGAAGAAGGGATAGTTTCTACAATGACTGATGTTTGGGGAGTAACACCTTCCGAATCAGCCGTAGATGGAGCCAGTTCGGGAATAGAAGTGTTTACCGTCACACTAGGATCAGTTGTAATGTCCTTTTGTGGCTGTGGAATTTCTTCTGTAGAGGCAGGTATACCAGAAATTTTCGGAGTTAGCGGAGTCTCTAAGGATGTCAGAGTACTTGCTCCAATCAAACTAGGGGACTTCAATCTGGCTAAACGAGTACGCTTTGTCCAGAATAGTTTCGTTTCCAGAGTCAACGACAGTTGACTCATAAGCCTCCGCGGACGACGGGGTTTTGATTGACTTTCTTCCACAATTGAGGATTACTCGATCAACTCAAAATAATAGGGGAAAATGATTCTGAATTAAATAAACTTTATTTGATTTCACAGAACTTTTTTTTTCAATTTTTAAGAGTCGAGAAAAAACAAAAGATGACTCTAGTCGCCTTCGATTTTTAATGAGCCTGAAGTGACAAGTGCTCAGATGGACCTTTTTCCTTTAAGGAGTCTGAAAAGGAACGAAAGAGACTTCTCTAGAAATCTAGGCAGAGGGATTATCAAACCAATCACAAAACTGCAGAATACTTTTTACGGTATGGCAGTCAATCTTCCCAAATGCTGTGTTCAGTGCATTGCGATCGATAGGGTGGCAGAAATGGCTTCCTAAGGATAAAGGATATAGCCTATTGTGGTCTCCCAATATATACTCGACTGTACATGGGAGCACAAGTCCATACTGGCACTTGTCATCTCAAAGAGGAGGAATCACCCAACCAGCAATGAAAGCAATAGTTACCAAGCTTTACGACGCCGGAATATGTCTCTAGCCTAGACTTCTAAATGTTGTGCATTAGGTTCCAAAGCATTTTTATATTCATTGAATTTATTTTACAGTTGATCTTGCTTAAGAAATTTTCCTTTCAGGTTCACCACGTGATGTAGATATATAATTCCTAAAATGTAATCTAAGATGATAAACAATCATTTAATCTTCTTTTTGCAATGAAAATCCTAGCTACTAAGGAAAGAGAAATGAGATTCTTTCAACATAGAGCATAGAGCACACACTAGATGCACTGTCCTAAATCAAGCTATCAAGCAGTCTAAATGAAAATGCACATGCATGTATTTGTTTTCCACTTTCTTAATGTGTGCTGAGTACGAATTTGAATTATCTTTTCAAAGCGATATTACTAACAAATTTCTCTTCAAAACAAAAGGAAGATAATGACGACACTTTGTGATTTTGAATTGAAAACTGTTTTTGACACTTGAAAAATTACTAATTCAAATCAAATACAAGAGTAACAGTACAATCGACCTTTAAGAACAATAGGATTCTATTCTTTGACTGAAAATGACACTTGCGACATTACCAAATCAAGAAACGACAGTTCCATTACGCTACTTCTTTGTGAAAGAGAACTAAAAATGGCACACAATACACAAAAACATTTACAGTTATTTGCAAAATGGAGGAAGAATGATGGAAAGGAAGGGGGTTTCCACATTGGTATACTGATCACAGATAGCAAAACTTCTTAATAGAGCTAAAGGGAGTGAAGAAAAACCAAAGTCTGACGGCAAAATTAGCCTTATCTAATCATTGCACCTATTACACAGGGAAATAGGGATGCATCCCACCTACTACACACGGGAGGTGTGATGAATCCATATTTCCTTGAAGAGAGGGTGCGATGGTACCAGGACAAGACTTTAACTTGGTTCTTGATCATAGTTTGCAACTCAGTTAAGGGATTTAGGTCGAGCAAGTGATGTTCAGTAAATATAAATCACAGGGGTTGATCTAATGAGGTTACTAGAGCCACCACCAAGGCAATTATAATGTTTGCAAATCAATTGTTCAATTTATAAACAAAACCCGGAGATAGACTGAAGCATCATTGATCTACTTTTCACTTGCATAGCAATTGCAGTTCGAAGGCTAGCTGGCTTGACTTAAGGCTTCGTGTATAAGTTTATAAAACAAACAAATATAGAAAAGCAAACAAGCTATTCGCTCCCCAGCAAAGTCGCCATTTTGTTATCGGGAAATCTAGTGTCCACTCGGAGCTGCTAGTCCCACTAAGATGGGTAGCTATCTTAGAAACAAAAAAACCAAAATTGTTTTCACTTTCCTTTATGAGAAGTAGATAAGAGGGGAACAAAGGACACCAACCTTAGTTTTGCGCTTGGTTCCTTGCTTGGTTCCTCTCCCTTCGGACAGATCTTTGCCACTCCTTCTTCGCTTACCCAGCTTCAAAGAGCACTTGTGGAATCAAAGCAGCATAATACTATCGAAGAACAGATATCTACAATCATAAACAATATAGGACCAAATATATATTGACCACACAAATGCATATATCATCAAACATACAAGAATGTAGAGGAAAACTTGAATAAATTTATTAATATCAAGAATAGAAAAGAGGATTACAACCCATTGTTCTAACCGAGCGTCATCCTCCCAACATGAAAGCCCTTCTTCACCTCATGAAAAACTTAGATCATCCAACACTATGATATTGCACCAGGAAACCAATAGCACTTCCTTACAAGATACAAGATTCCAACCTTTGGATCTCTGTGATGAGGGATCCATATATAGATGTTTACAGGGGCATGAGTTAGCTTATGGGATTTTGATTAGTGTCCTCTCTCTAATAGTTCTTGGTTCCACTTGGAGATTGATGATCTCTTACTCATCTCTGGGTGAATTCAGAGAGGCAAGTGTCACAGGAGAAGTTTCTGGAAGATTCCATGATCATCCACCTTGCAAACTGTCTCTGCCATTTGTCTACTCTCACTCATCGCACCCTAAAGAAGGGATTTCCAGTATGCATCACACTGTTTGAACTGAGTAGGTGAGATGCATCACACCCTTAGCACTGAGCAGCCTGTATGGTCCAGTTTTGACCAGTTATGAGCAGTTTTCCATGGACAAATTATGGGAGATGATGTAATCAGCTGACCTTGTTCCTTTAGGGTGTGAAGCAACACTTTTAGGGACTTAAAAGCCCTTGGTTTATGGACATGTATGATTAGGGTTTCAGTGCCCAAAAATGTCTATAACAATGTTCTCAGGAGATATATGGAGGAAAATTAGAGCCTAAACAACTCCTAGCGTAACCCTCACACAAGAGTTCTAAGTCAATCTCTTACCACTATCATTTGTAAAGTGTAACATATCATGGAGTGTTCCATTTTTGAGATATTTAGAAACAAGAAGGTATTTCCCACACTCTACACAATCATTGTATTACCCATACTACATCTATGCTATATGACTGGATAAGAACGTTGTGTCCTCAACCTTTGAGTTAAATATACTGAAAGGTGTCTAATTCTAAATCACTCGAATGTTCCACTATTCTATTACTGTCTCTTTTCATCCATATTGATTAATCAAGATTACAACTGCTTGTTGGCATGTTGCATTGGCATGATTTTCCTTGGAAAAATTGAGCTATTTTAATTTATTATTTGTGGATGGATAATATCTCGATAGATAGTTAGCCTCATCTAGATCGAGGCCTTGTATAAGGATTTGTATATGTGTATGAACAGTTTGAACCAGTTCATCAATCTTATCTCCATGAATTTGGAAATTGTGATCTCTTAATAATTCCCACAACCAGATATTCAATTACACCATGAAAAAACATCAACTCATGACAAAACAAGGTAGATTATATGTTAAATCAATGCATGAAAAACCATAGGTCATCTCTTCATCGTCACCACAAACAACCTTAATGCTCAATGACATTTATGATGGCAAAATTTAGAGATAAGCTAGACCATTCCACAATCCTTATAATGATGACTTAGTTCAAGCATCAAAGGATGTTCAATAGTGTTACTAAGAGCAGAAATTTTGTCACAAAGTAGAAATGTAATAGAACAAATAGTGAGCAACCAATATAACCATGAGTTCGATACTATGGAGGGAATACAAATGTGCCAGCAGTGCTTAGAAAACAACATGCTCAAGAGTATTACAACAAAGATGGCAATAACGTTTAGAGCATTCTGGAGATATTTCTTATGCATCAATGAAAGCCAAAAGATAGCAGTATCAGAAAAATTATTATTAAGATGTTTGAGTTCCAATTACCATGGTTTTATCCCATTTGTGTATCAAGTGTAAAGTGCACAAAACAAATCTCTATTTGTCAGTGTCTAAAACAACACCAGAGTGTTATCAAATAAGGTGAAAATGCAACAGCTAGTGCATTATCTAGATCATGAACTTAGGAATTTGCAATTCTCAGAGATCTCATGAAAATACCATAGTTAACATATATATAATATAGATGTCATTCAAGTTAATGTTCACAGATGATCCAAGCTTATGTTAAACTACTGTCCACAAAATTCTAGCCGAGCATAGATATGAAGTTGTCACGTGAATCAAATATCCAAAGTGCTGGCTCAAAGTCAGACTTTACACATCAGAAAATACAATGCTTTCTTAGTTATGATTGTGTTATGCCCTGAACATATGTATTTATAGTCATGTATTAAATATGACTCATTCAGATCAGGAAATAGATCACTAATTCTACAGTTTTACCAAAGTTAGACCCTCAGGACAGACTTATAACCAAATGTAACGTGCCACTATGATATCATAGCATTCAAAGAGTCATCACATTGTTTCATTAAAGGAAATGTTTAAGTTGTATTCAGTGCAGAAATGCTACCCAGAAATTGTTTAGTCAAGGCATATACAAAATCACTAACCTTTGCAAACAATCATACCTTCATTAACAGTGCTAATAAATATGAGGAATAAGGTATTATGCGAGGATATGAATTGCTTTTAGAGCATAGATATCATCAGAGATGGCACAATGTATTCACATGCAGAATTACAACAGTGAACACAATGCTAACTTTTAAATCTGAGTATTAAATGAGGCATTGATCATAATGTCACATCAACTTATCTTTAGATGACTTCAACAACATAAAGAGACCAAATAACAGTGAGAAGATTAGTTCTTTGTGTGCCACTTTCAGGTCACGTTCATTATTTCCACTAGTAGATGTTCAAATAATTAGGATTATCACCGAGCCATCATCAATAATAATCATCTTCCAAGACTGCCTTTATCAACAAACATTAAATCATCTGGTCATACTGTCAAGGATTTTATGGCTACCTTTGAAGCCTTTTTTCATGAGCTTCTTATGTGAAAGACTTTTCACAAGGCACCATGATATTGTCCCTAAAAAGTTGCATTACCTTCCTTTGCTAGATGATTGTGACCAATGCATTAAGTTATCCCTTCCATGATGAGGAGGGATATTCCATATTCAAGCATTCATATTCATCAAACATTCTTTAGGCTCAATGCATTAAAGAGCCCAATGACCTAATCAGGATCCTCACAATTTCCTTTGCTCATTATGCTTGCTGAGGCATAGGATCTAGTATGCATTTTCTACAATTCACCTCTGATTTCATGCTTATAAGGGTTGTTACAAGAAACTACTCCAAAGTGCCATGCATAGATATCCAAGGGAATCTAAGGGTGTTAATCATAAGGTGCGCATAGACTTTCATTACTCCAGCTGTTAGATGTAGATATAAATGTCTACTTCCATATATCATTACTTCTCTTGTAATTACTGCTTCAATTCACTACAACAAATGCTACCACCAAGACCATAGTTGATGTCTTTCCACTCCTCCTGCACACTCTTAGTGGAGCCTCTAGATAGAAAACCATTCATTTAAGACAATGATAATATCATGCTAACTAATGTTGTGGTGAATGATCTTTTGAGGTTCCTCACCACGCGTATATATTGAATAGGTTCATAGGAAGATTTATCATTAGGAATTTGTTACAAGATGTATAGTGGTAGATCTGAGCAGTGGCTGAGGGGTAATAGTGATGAAACCTTGAAGCTTGTTGTTGTATGACAATAAAGATATTGTATAGAGAGACTGGTTGAAAACACGACTACTGTGAAAATGATAAGATCTTAATTCTAATTCCTTTTCGCTTCTTCAACTTAAATAGGTCGGATGAAAGAAACACATGACTGTAGATATAACCAATCATTCAAGGTAGAATATCATAGCACTAAACATGCCACTATAGAAAGATCATACTTTAGGTGAGAATGAAAAGATTTAATGAAGTTTGCAAATTTCATTCCTTTAATTCAAATGACTGAGGAACCCAGAGGAATGCTTGACATTGACATGATTTAAAATATTCTTTAGAATAAGGGACCAAGGCACATCTCTATCATGCTTCTATTTCAAAGTATTGGATCATATCTAGGCAGAGGTATCTTGGATTACTTATGACATATATGTGTTTGATATACACATGAATAGTGATGCCAAATTAAATTTTGTCATGATCAGTCATGCTTAAGCATGATCTAAATATCCAAGTGCCCAATTGTCATTGAATTTTCGGCTGCATCTTTGTTTTCATAATGAATCCTCCACATGCAGCTTCAGGACTTCATTCCTTGGGAAACTAACTCAACCTATTTGGGCTATTGAATCACCCCCTTGAAAGATCAATAGAGAGATACAAATGGCACCATACTAGCCATGGTCATGACTTATTCACAACTTTGATTGTGAACAAGGTATTATCATCAATAATTTGCCCAAAATGTCACAACTTCCTTGAACTGGAGGAGTGTCATTTCAATGCTTCTTCTTATGATGCATGTGTGTATAAATGATGATACCAATATTGATTTGCCCAAAAATATGTTTCCACCCAAAATTTGCATAGGTATCCAACCCTCTGACTAGGGCTTCCCATTTTCACTAGAGGACTGATATTTCTTTAGCTTTAACCTGCGAGAGAAAATATTTTTGGCAATTGTTGCAAGTAACATTTATTATCAATGGATAAAATCCTTTGTGGAAATAGTTGTGAGTTACTCCACTTGAGGAGAAGGAGTATACTCATTGCAACCTTAGGTTTGTTTCGTAGAAATCCAAACAACTCTCACCTAAATTGATGTGATCTCCTTCATTTTAGTGGATGTGATATAATTTTGATTGAAGTAGTGTAGCATACATCTTGGAATGGGTGCAATTAGCCTTTACTCTTGTAGTTGTGATTGATGTGATCCAATGTAAATCCAATCGTTGCATTAAGTTCAAACTAATTCTATATATAATGAAAGGTTGCCATACTCTGGCACCCAATTCAATGGTGTATATCTCTATAAATGATGCATTTATAACTTCTTGCAGATCAATTCACTCACAATATATCTCTTTCAAAACTATCAAAATATGTTATCATCACTAATAATGAAAACTCAATCTTGTTGAATGTTGTCTTTGGAAGAAATATTGAAATGATCTCAACGCAAGGTTTGTTGAATAACATAATAAAAGTTGCTAGGATCTGGAACATGTATCTTCTTTCAGGTGACGAGTTGAATGCCATTCATTCCTTGAATTCTTTGATACCATTTGCCTCAGTCAGCCACATTCACAGAGCCTTGTAAACTCAAACCACAAAGATAATGTCTTAAAGTGTGTTTATGCTTGAGATCTGTAATATTAGATTTTTTTTATTTTTTTTTAGAGGAATGCTTGACATTGACATGATTTAAAATATTCCTTAGAAGAAGGGACCAGGGCACATCTCTGTCTTGCTTCTATTTCAAATTACTGGATCATATCTAGGATTACTGATGACATATATGTGTTTCTATACACATGAATAGTGCTGTCAAATTAATGTTTGTCATTATCAGTCATGCTTAAGCATGGTCTAAATATCCAAGTGCCGAATTTTCATTGAATTTTCAGCTACATCTTTGTTTTCGGAATGAATCCTCCATAGGTAGATCTAGGACTTGATTCCTTGGGAAACTCACTCCGCCTATTTGGGATATTGAATCAACCCCTCAGTAGATCAACAGAGAGATATAAATGGCACCATACTACCAATGGTCATGACTTGTTCACAACTCTGATTGTGAACAAGGTATCATGTTCAATAATTTGCCCAAAATGTTCCAAGTAGTTAGGGTCTTTAGGATTGTCACATGTTGGATGGCACTTCCAACTCTATTATATTTCAGGATGCAACATCTCTTGGAAGAGGTTGAATTGTGGTACCTCATGGAGAAGGATATTTTACTTTTAGCATAAACCAAGGAGTTGGCTAAGCATGATTAGAAATTGGTCAAACTAGAATGAATAGTTTTTTATTTGGTGAAGAATCATCTAACCCCTTTCATTGTAGAGAAAAATATTGATAGGGAAATGCATATTACCTTGATTACATTGTATTGGAGGGAGAACATGTCTAGGAGAATGCTCTTAATGAAGAAATCATCCATTACTTGCATGAGCAACACTACTATAATAGTTATCTATCTGATAAAGATCAAGAGTTGAGAGATCAACGAGCTACACTTGATGAAAAGGTAGAAGAGAATGGACTAATTTGGATCAATTTGAATGGATTTGATCCATCTTAGCACCATTTTTTACAATTTGTATGTGCTTGTGAGAAGCTACCCTTAAATTGAAAGTTTGTGGGATGCATTTATCAAGGTGGAAATGAGATTCGAGATGGTTTCGGCTAGTGACGAGGATGTACCAGAGATAGCCCTCATTGGGAGGGTGAGGAAAGGAGGAAATAAAATAGGATTTGTGAAGGGTTAGAAGAAGAAGGAAGATTCAATCTCTTCTAACTAGAAGAAGAATAATTTGAGCCATATCAAGTGCAAGAAGCATGGACAATATGCTTCTTCGTATCTTGAGAAGTAGGGGAAGGGTAAGCAACAATAACAGTGAAATAGTTTGCAAGAATTGTAGAAGCTTCGAGTATCGATGGCCACTATGCTTATTACTGTTCTAAGAAGAAAGGGAAGGGTAAGCAACAACATCAATAAAAATAGTTTCCAGGAATTCTAGAAGCTTCAGGTTCATACAAGTTCAATGACATGTGTGGTACAACCTTTTCCATGGTGTCACGACTTTCCACCAACACTGTTTCAAGTGTTTGTAGTATTTTGAGAAGTGGAGCCTCAAGACATGACAGTAAACAAAATAGCTTTTTTCAATTATCTAGATGAGTATAGCTCACCACTTCTAGTCAATGTTATATTCCTTTATGAAAAAGTAAACAGAGCACTCCACATGAGGTACATGGTGCTATCTTCCTTTAGGAAAATGTAAATAGAGCACATCACACCAGAGCTAGGTATATTTAAATTTTACAACACTTGCACACACAATTAACCTGCATGATTTGGACATTACATCTTAAATGATCCTTAATAACCTACAAGTTATTTCTTAGAAGCATATATTTGGATGTGAGTAGAATTAATATTACATATACATTTAGTGAAGGAAACGTGATTCTCCTTCCCAGATCTTGCACAAATTATTAAATTAATATTGTTTAAACAAGAAAATTCTAAAGGTCACCAAGGTGTCACCTGAACTTGTAACATAAGATTACCTATTCTTTAGGTGAAATTCAAGAAGCATCATAAGCTCAACATCAACAAAATCATGATAAAAAAGATTTCATGTTTATCTTTCCCATAAATCTTGTGAGAAAACAAACAACTACAACTACCCAATAGTCATTATCTTCAAACTTAGCCAAAAGATGATCTGTATAGGGTGGAGACACCAACAAGCAAGAGCCTCATGTATTCCAAATCTGCATAGTCATGCCATCACAACTGATATGTAATGCTATGTCAAGACTCAAGCCTTACACCATCTCCTGCTAAATCCTTCCAAGGATAGCTCCTTTTACATATGTTTGCTACATCACTATTTCCTATTGTAGTTAGCCATTCCTTAAAATCATGTTGCAGTTCCTAATATAGATTCTAGATACATCCAACTGACACCTGTACCATCCATTGTAATCATTGAGACATTTGAATTATTCTTTGTCATACATATTTGTACTACACACCATATCTAACGTGTATATGAAAATACACGCTCAACTACATGAGTATAAGAGTATGTGGGGGATTTCTTCAATTCTTCAAGTTGTATATATGTATGTATTTCTTAATCCTGAGAATATTTTATAAAGCTTTTGTTATAAACAAAAATGGTATCTAACCACAAGAATTCAAATTGATATCCCATAGAGAAAATATGATGTCTTAGCTTTGTTCATCTTTGAAGAAAGTGCTTTCAATTGAATATTAAGTTGAAAAAGGAGTCTATCAAAATTTGAGAAAATTGTGTATTCCCACTACTGATATTTGTCTTGGCATTCCCAAGATAACAAACAAAAAGCACCCTCACTTTATAGCTAGAGAGTAGTGAGAAAAGGCGTTGCATTCATAAATGCATTGAATATAGAAACAAAGGGAAAATCAGCTAAGACTTTTCATATGAATTTGAGGGAGATTTGATGCATGCGAGAGCACTGCTACCCTCTGCTAAGGCTTACTATTAGAGGTCTTAAGGCAGCATCTAAGGTCACTTGATGATGGACATACTAAAAAAAGGTACAAGGAGGTACAATAGCATTCTAATATTTATGAAGCAAGGATAATAAGATTGTGGTGCTTTCATTCTATTTTGGAATTATGTGATTTTCCTTAATAGAGTAGACATGAATTACAAGTGTGACCTATCATCTAAGCGATCATACTGGTGGGGAAATTAGTCTGTATTAGTATACTCCCAGATAGATATCACTTGGAGAAACAAGGGGAAATTTTTATTTATATGTGCATGATCAATGTGACCCCAAGATAATTCATTGTGATGTCAAAGCAACAAACATTTTACTACATGAACATTTTGAAGACATTGTGGGAGACTTTGGATTGGAAAATATTTTAGACCAGAGGGATTCACATGACACTACTGTTGTTTTTGGTATTGTGGAGCAGATAGCCCCAGAATACCTTTCAATAAGAAATTCATTAGGTAAAACTAATGTATTTGGTACAGAGGATATATTACTATTGTTAGACAAAATTATTCAATTATTCAAAAAAAATGTTCTGTGCAGAGAGAACTTAGAGATTGACCTTGGCCACAATTGTTGCCAATTACTTTAGGTATTTTTTTTACCATGTCACACGTGGTTTTAGGGTTGAATTTCAACCTTAGGGGTAATCATGAAACAACTTTATTGTTTTAGGGCAATTATGCAATAGATCTCCCATTCCCAATAGATTGAAGCATAGTATAACTAGTTTAGACACATTTTCCAGTGGTATTTTCAGCTACAACATTATAGGCCTATTTCTTCCAACATATAGACACTTGTACCAACAAATACTTGTATGAAAGCATATTATGTTATATCATCTCATTACTATTAAACAAGTATGTCTTCACTATGTATATGGTTGAAGATATATTTGTTGGCCTTCATGACTCCTAGTAATATTGATTTTGTAGTGGAGTTTCTAAAATACATAAGAATTATTTATGGTGTATTGGAATTTGAAAAATACACAGGACGTCACAAGTAATCCTAATAATAAACTTCCTAATGACTAGGAGGCCTTAAAACTCCACTAGTGGTTTTTTCACTAAATGTGGGTATCATTTATTGATAAAATTGGGATCTCAAGGAGACTTGTGTGGAAGTTGTCTATAAAGAGAAACCAAATTTAGAATTAAAACTTTGGCACAAGTTCACTCTAACAAAACTAAACAAGTTTCTCTTTATGCTTTCATGTAGCCCAGGACACTCCTACAGATTGGTAATTACTGAATGTACATTCTAGTCTCATTGGCATATTTTTTGTCATTTGTTGGACATCAATAAAATTACCTTTCTCTATTTACTGCAAATTAAAAATGTTAAACAGTTGTAGTTTGATATGAATGCTCTAAAGGAAGGTATCCATGTTGTGGAACCTATTATGGCTTTCTCTTAAATAAGATAAATGACCACCAATGAATTCCTTCTTGAGAACTTAGTTCTCCTACAACTGCAGTCCTTCCTTTGAGAGAGTATATGTTGTGCTATTAAGTTCTCTGAACACATGAGAGGCTATGATCACCTGGAACTGCCTAGAGATCTCTTTCATCTGAGTAGCTAAGGGAGATAATGAAGTATCCTGAATCTAACCTTGTGCATTCATCCAATTAACATCCAGCGTTGAGTGCCCAAAGACTTATAAATGACCAATATCCTTGTCAAAGGAAGATGTTAATAAGGAAAATAGAGCCTTTAACTTCACCAAGTTATTTTTATCTTTGTCCATGTTTTCCTTAGTTTGGAAATAGTGAGTGTCACAACAATAAAGCACAAATGCATGACTACAAATATGATGAGAGTCTTGGCAAGCAATTCTACATGTAGTAAATTTTTTGTTTGTGTTTCAGCTATATTTCTTTTAAGTTCTCAAATTGTAGTGTTATCAAATGACAATAGATACATGTGTTGATGATAATTATCGCAATTGTAAGATATTCAACAATAAAATTTTAAACCCATTTTTATGTGGACTGTGTTCATTTAGTCTCATATTTGTTATTGTTTTCCATCATATAGAGTCATCTTGGTCTTGCTGCTATAGTTTACCTCTATTAGAATCTTGACAAAGATGCCTTATTTAAACTTTCATGCTCACATATATATAAAGTTAATAGCCAATCAACTTGTGAGTTGTAATATGGTATAATGAATCAATTCTCTCTCAAGGAGGTCATGAAGTTATGTTAATGACAAGGTTATCAGGCTTCAGTCAGCGAGCAAGTTCAATATGCCATAGGGTTCAGATATGAGCCTTCCAAATAATAATAACCAAGTCTACATAGTCACTAAAACTTTCACCAACTTGAATATACTATAATTTCAATATAACAATGACCTTGAAGGAGGTTGAGAGATTGTGTAAAATGACCATCGAGTTCCAAATTTTGACTAATCAAACCTTCCTGTGCTCAGATTATCGATAACCTTGTTTTAGGGATACCTCCAACATAACCATAATATGTCTCTTGAGATCAATATGATACTTCTTTAAATTTTCTCTTGTGCAATCCCTCGGTCTTATTCCTGCAACAAGTTAGATGATTCGATCCTTCAAGCAAGGCATCATAGTGACTTGACCCTATCGTAAAAAAAAATCTATCTTCAAAGCGAAATATCCTTCCAAAACCAAAGGCACTGATAGAGAGAATAGGTGTTCAACAGTTGATACTAATCAATGATCATGGTGATCATGCTTAAAATTTGATGCAGGAATTTTAGATTCTGGGACCCTTCTAAAATATGTTTTTGTCCAGGATTTGGAACTCTTGGTCAATGTCCAGGACTGTAACTTCTTAGGAAAGAATCTTTGCTTCAAAAGTAATGATAGAATGAATGCAAGCCTATACTTGTTATCTGAAGTATTCAATATATCTTAGATAGATATCTCCTACACTTGATCAGTCCTCTAGAGATGAGAATAGTATTTCAAACAAATATTTGTAGAGGATTAACCTTACCTCTAGGGATCATAGAAAATATCTTTCCATAAGCTTACGATGATGATACAGTCTTAAGCTTGATGAGTAGGATGTTATAAAGTATAGAACATACCTTGTTGTCTTCCAAATTTTTCTCATGATAGTTGAATATATTTAGGATTGATTGCCCATGTTTATTGATTAGGGCTTGAAGAAGGCCTTGAGAAATAACACAGATTTGAACTGTGACCTGATTTACCACAGAGAGTTGGAGGCATCAATGAAATTCTTTAGTGATTGCAATCTCTTTAAGCTTGGGCTTGTCCTCACCTAAGCTCTGATACCATGTTAATTTTCAGTTAACATGTTCTTTGCTTAGGTTGGATACTTCATTCAACCATATGCTCATTAATCCATTTACCAATCGCATTAAATATTATATAACAGTAACATACGAAATAACACAAATGATAGATGCAGAAGACAAGCCAAGATAGAAAGACATGAGAATATGGCTCAAGCTAGGGAAAAACCCCAAGATGAGGAAAACCCTTAATCAAATCTTCTTATTATTATCATCAAATGTTCAATAGAGAAAGAGAGAGAGTAAAATGATATAAAGTAACTTTCCAATATGAAGATTAGGCATCACTTCTCTTAGATCCATTCAATCATGTAAACTAGGTAGTTTTTCATAGAGGACAAATCATATTGTTGTACAAGATCAGTCTGGTTAGGGCAACAACAGTCCACTACTTTTTAAGTTGACTGATCCAAAAATCCTCCTTTTTATGGCGACCTTCCTTATTTCACATGATTCTCGCTTTCATTGGCTTAAGGAGATGGTTTATGATCTGAAATTGGATCCTTAAACTCTCTTAAAGCTACCTGAACTCTGTAAAAGCTCATACCAGAGTTTAAAGTCTTATGGATGTCGAAGCCTATTACAAATAACCTCTGAACAACGACAATTTGTAGCCAGCATAGAGCAATGAGGACCTTCGGTCAAAGGGCATTGACCAATGGTCCATGGGGACTGTGCATGGAGCAAAATGGCAGTTAGGAAGCTCAAACTAGAAAACGGAGGTTTTTTCTGATGCGCGATTAGCGCAAAATGCTAATCACTCATCGCTGGGTGAAACCCCTCGAGAAGGAAAGGCCTCGAGTGCTCTGTCACATGGGAAACTGGGAAACCGTGGGGAAAGCACTAAGGCAAAAGGCGGGTCTCGCACTCCAAAACTGGCAGTATATATCAGAGGCACCCTTGGGCGGTAAGCGGATTTGGGTGAAATTGAGTGATTCCATTCAGTGCACGATGCATGTCCAGTGGCTGAGAGAGAAAACCACCTCTCATCACACGTTAACGGTCAATCAAGTCAACCATGCAAAATGAGTGAATATTGTAGGATCTGGGGGCTCCAAATCTAACCGTGGAGATTGCACCTGATGGAAGACTGGACCCAATGGAGAAATAAGCCACGGTGCATAAATATTTGAAGTCCGACGTGGACAATGAGTTGGCAGAGATTCATGTTTCATGGGAATTATTGGAATAAAACAGAAATAATAGTCATTTCAAATGATCGAGTGTTTCTGGTGAACCTAACACTTATCTATTACGGAATAGGTGGTCGTTTCCCTGTGAGGTGATGCAGTGACTGTAACAGCCGAAAGAATGGACTCGAATAGCCGTGAGATAGATTGGCCTTAAGCCAAGAACAGAGAGAACAGTAGAAGAGAGAGCGAAGAGCAAAAAGACGCGGAATGCGCAGAGAGTCTGGGGATTCACTCAGAGGTCGAGTGGGAAAAGCCAAAGAGCTCAATTGATAGTAGCATATTGTTGTTGGAGTTGCTTGGAAGTCGAGTGACTCACAGAGGCATGTAAAAGGCCGAGAGAAAGAGCTTAGAGAAGCCAGAGCCAAGAGCTAGAGCGAGTGCCCAAAGCGAGAACTGAGAGCCAGAACCAGAGCCAAAGCCACAAAGCGAGAGCTAGACTCAAAGCCATAGCCAGAGCAAGAGCCAGAGCCAGAGCTAGAAAGCCGAAGAGCTCCAAGACCCAAGGGATAAGATGGTGTTATGTGCCCAATGTTCTTGTATAAAACATTAGAGTTAAGTGTAACACTTGTAAAAGAACTATTGTCATAATCCCAGAGAGCCTAATCGAGTTGATTAGAGCTCAAGGAGATATTGCCCAAGATATCACGGTGAACTCCATATTATATTGTTGTCTTATGTGTTTGTTTTTATTGCTGCCTTAACTACTGTTATATGCATTTATATATTATTTTAAGTACCTTCCCATATCAGCACAAACAAAAAATTTTAAAGTAAATAATCAGCTAAAAACAAGTACAAGCATACACCCATATTATCAAGCATTTCTTATTTCTGCATTGGTTAATCAAATAGAATTGGGAAAATTTAAAGCTTTGGAAGTGGGAGAGGGTCTTGTAAGTTAGAAAAGAAGCCTAAGAGCACCATTTTCAGATTAGGTGGCATCAGAGCCAGGTTGATTAACCCCACCTTCAAATAAGGTTGTAACAGAATGCTTGATTGACAGGGCAAAGATTGCTTGTCTAAAAGGCATTTTGATCGTATGCTTGGTTGTAGACTGACTACTACTTGAGTTTGCAAGGTGAAGGGAAATCTATTGAAGGCATTCTTCTATCCCAAAGGACCTCAGGGCAATCCTTGAAGCACAAGAGGTTTGTTGCAAAAGGTTTCTGAATAACCTCTTTATTAATCTTGTTTGGAGTTCTTTTGTTCATTGGTATAATGACAACTTCTACAAGTGAGTTCTCAAATTCTTCTTGCTCCTGAAGTTCCTTTGATGGAGACATCAAGCAAGAATTTTCCACCATGATGGATATGGTGAGAGAAATGTATGAGGATGGAAGGAATAGCAGCATACTTAGAGGGTAGATGAATTTCGTGGAGGAAGAGAAGTAGATGCTTTCTGGCGAATTGCAGGAAATGGAGAGGCAACTTCACATTGCAAGTATGAACCTGAAAAGGATGCATGATTTGGAGTCACAACTCTTTGTTGCAAAAGAAGCCTTGGCCAAGTATTAGCCTGAAGAAGAGGTAAACCATTCCCGTTTGTCTTCAAATTCTTCTAAGAATTCTTATATTGGTTCTTTTGAAAAACATACCAGAGGCATAGGTTCCAAGCTAATGTCTAAGATGGGCTATGAGGGAAAAGGATTGGGCAAACATGCACAAGATATTGTTGAGCCAATAATGGTTGAGGAAAGGCCTAAGTATTAGGGTCTTGGCTATGGACAGTCTTATGGAGAGAATTCCAAAGCTTCCATGAAGGCCATTGAAACAGTTCCGAAAAGGAGTTTCATTGCAGTTCCTCTACCTCAGAAGTGTGAGGATTGTATTCAGGAGGAATGCAATAGCTCGAAACATCATTCACATGATGTAGGTTTTCAGAAGCACACTCTTGAACCAGAGAGTTGTGGAACCTCTGACAGCCTTGAAGAAAGTGATGGCGTTCCAAAGGGAGCCACCTCTTCATTTGCTTCACCTCCTCATGAAGGTAATAAAGGTGAAAGAGGCAGGTATAAATCTGGTTATAAACACATTCCTTTTGATTTTGTAAAGCATGGAAAAAGAATTGCATGTTCCTTTTGTGGTTTGGATAACCATTATGTTTCTAGATGTTGGAAAAGGATGGCCACATATAGGAAACTTTTGAAGGAAAATAAGCAAGAAGCCAAAGATCCACAGGATAAGGCACATCATGTTGTCAAAATGGCAGGGATGGAAATAAAGATTCCATGGTTGATGTGGTTCAGGATGATTCACATATTGACGCTGATGTGCAAACAAAGGACGGACCTTTGAAATGGATTGGTAAGAAATGGTTAGAATTCTTATCCAATTAAGGTTGGATGTCTACTGATGCATCTGTTTGCATTTCATTATGGAATAAATGCAAGTTGTAAAACCTTACCAAAATGGTAAATAGAAAGAAGTTGAGTAGGAAACTCACTTTATTGCTGCAACAATATGTTCATTTCAACTTTGAAAGTACAGTGTACTTAAGCGAAAGTTGATAGATGGAATTCATGCCTGAGCATGAGATGCATGTGATGCTGGCTTGGGAGAAGTTAACTTGGTTTCCTAAAATGGAGATAAGGATGAAGTGTTTCATCTTTTGGAAAAGAGTCCTAAAGGTCTTTTTCCTACATGCTCAACTTGAAGGGTCATTTGTTGTAAAGGCATGTTTTATTGGCTTGTCATTTGCATGCAAATATAAGACATGGAAGATTTCACAAGATGTGAAATATGTTTCTTTGTTAAAGCAGGAGTTAGCCCATGTAGTTTCGGTCTGTATGCCTGCTGTTGTTAACAATTGTTGTAGGAAGTTTTCAAACAGGTGAAAATGAAAGTTTTGTGGAGCAGATGTACTTCACATTTGTTTGAGCCACCTTGGATCAAGGACCGAGACAAAGAATCTCAAGCTACCTTCTGTAAACTTCATAGCAGAAGTTCTGCATGAAGTCAAGGAGGAAAACAGTTCTTCCCGAGACGACCAACCCATCCAAGAAGGGAAGTGGTTAGATATTTTGGATCAGAGGCACTATGCAAAGGCAAGTGTAGGGAGGCTGAAAGAAGAGGGTGTTGTTACTCTCATTTACTGCTTAGATCAGTATATCAGTCTTTTGGTGGACCAAAAGTTCTTTTAGTGGGAAGGCATGATCCGAAATTGGATCCTTAAACTCTCTTAAAGCTACCTGAACTCTGTAAAAGCTCATACCAGAGTTTAAATTCTTATGGATGTCGAAGCCTATCAAAAATAACCTCTGAACAATGACAATTTGTAGCTAGCACAGAGCAACAAGGACCTTCGGTCAAAGCGCATTGACTGGTGGCCCATGGGTACTGTGCATGGTGTAAAAATGGCAGTTAAAAGGCTCAGACCAGAAACTGGAGGTTATTTCTAATGCGTGATTAGCACAAAACACTAATCATGCATCACTGGGCAAAACCCCTCAAGAAGGAAAGGCCCCGAGCACTCGATCGCATGGGAAGCTGGGAAACCATGCGGAAATCACTAAGGCAAAAGGCGGGTCCCGCGCTCCAAAACCGACGGTATATATCAGAGGCACCCTTGGCGGTAAGTGGATTTGGCTGAAACCAAGCGATTCCATTCAGCGCACGATGTCCGTCCGGTGGATGAGAGAGAAAACTGCCTCTCATCACGTGCTAACAGTCGATCAAGTCAACCGCGTGAAATGAGTGAATATCGTAGGATCTGGGGGCTCCAGATCTAACGGTGGAGATTGCACCCGATGGAAGACCGGACCCAACGGAGAAATAAGACACGGTGCATAAAGATTTGAAGTCCAACGTGGACGATGAGTTGGCAAAGATTCGTATTTCATGGGTATTCTTGGAATAAAACAAAAATAACACCCATTTCAAACAATCGAGTGTTTCCAGTGAACCTGACACTTATTTGTTATGAAACAGGTGGTCGTTTCCATGTGAGGTGATGCAGTGACTATAACAATCGAAAGAAGGGACTCGAACAGTCGTGAGACAGATTGGCCTTAAGCCAAGAACAGAGAGATCAATAGAAGAGAGAGTGAAGAGAAAAAAGATGCAGAATGCACAAAGAGTCTGGGGAGTCACTCAGAGGTCGAGTGGGAAGAGCCAGAGAGCTCAATTGATAGCAGAATATTGTTGTTGGAGTTGCTTGGAAGTCGAGCAGCTCATAGAGGCATGTAAAAGGTCAGGAGAAAGAGCTTAGAGAAGCCAGAGCCAAGAGCCAGAGTGAGCGCCCTAAGCGAGAGCTGAGAGCCAGAACCAGAGCCAAAGCCACAGAGCTAGAGATAGAGTCAAAGCCACATCTAGAGTAAGAGCCAGAGCCAGAGCCAAGAGCCAGAACTAGAAAGCCGAAGAGCTCCAAGAGCCAAGGAGTAAGATAGTGTTCTGATCCCAATGTTCTTGTATAAAACATTGGATTTAAGTGTAGGACTTATAAAAGAACTATTTTCATAATCCTAGAGAACCTAATCGAGTTGATTAGAGCTCAAGGAGATGTAGCCCAAGATATCAGGGTGAACTCCATATTATACTGTTGTCTTATGTGTTTGTTTTTATTGCTGCTTTAACTACTGTTATATGCATTTATATATCAGTTTAAGTACCTTCCCATATCAGCACAAACAACATATTTTAATGTAAATAATCAGCTAAAAACAAATACAATCATACACCCATATTGTCAAGCATTTCTTATTTCCGCATTGGTTAATCAAATAGACTTGGGAAAATTTAAAGCTTTGGAAGTGGGAGAGGGTCTTGTAAGTTAGAAAAGAAGCCTAAGAGCCCCATTTTTAGATCAGTTTATGACCACATTAATGTCACCATTGATATTATCTCTGTGATTCTGGATTAGGGCTTTTGAAGCATGCTGCTCCAACCCTTGAATTCTGTAAACAGTATGACCTTTTTCTTCTTACAAGGGCTCTATTATTTGTAGTAGTACTAGCTTGTTTTTAAGTTTCCATGTCATTCTCAACAAGCACATGAATACTATCATATAAGGTCAACGACTTTCTGTTGTATTTCAGCTTCTTAGGCAAGTGATTCAAGGCCTGCGGTCAAGCTGTGAGAATATGTTCTAGCTGCGGCCAAACTATAGGAAGAAGTCCCATACGAAACAAGTCACAACCCATATATAAGATTGTCCTTAACCATAGTGAAGAACTTCTTCCAAACTTGGACCTGTTATGACAAACCCCTAACTAAAACAGTTCCAACAATAACTAGAATTTATCCTCCTCAATCTTCATTGCCACAGAGATATCATTTTCTTTTGATTGATGTGTCCTCTATATATACAATTCAATGGAGTTGAGGGGACATGACTCTTTATCTTCTTCAGGTGACATATAGTTGAGGTTGACCTAAATAATTTACATGAGAGAAACATAAATTCAAAATTCCACTTCTACTTATCCAAATTTGACGATCTTTAGATCAATTTTGGTCCTCTCGAAAAGAGGAACTCAATGCCACAATTATATTCCCCAAAGGAGTTTCTCAAAGTGGAATTTGGCCTTAGTTGCCATTTTTAACAAAAATAACCATCAATATTTTTTTCTAGCATTTTGGGTTGAATTCACAATAGTATGCTTAAAAGTGTCATTTCAATGTCTAGAAATTAGGATATGTAAATGTGAGATATATACTCTACATATTTGGGTTATCTCTTTTTCAAATCTGATTTTTTTTAGGCTACATGTTAATTGTTTGAACTTTGAACTTTGAATAAATTCTTGAATGGACTTCGTAAATACTCAAATGAATGGACTTCGTAAGGTAGTGGTATCATAAATTGTGTTATTTCAAAGATTTGACTTCCATATTTTCACAAAATACAATGTCCTCAATAAATACTTATATGTATAGATACTTATGTTTAGGATTATATGTGTTGGAGTGGTTCCTTTATGTTTTACTATAATCTTGATGTTGACAAGCTTTAGCTCACTTTTTTCATCAATTTCTCTAGAATATGCAAAAGGAAATGATTGTCAAAATGTGGCAAAAATTGCATTTTTCTTGATTTCCCTTTTTATTGTTCATGACAGGATAATCATGTTGTAGGAATGAGCTATCCCATGGTCTGTTTCAATTTGTGGATTTTTTTTTCCTCCCATTTTTTTACGAGGATGTAGATTTGATTTTCATGTTGATGGGTTTTTCATGTATCTTATCTAGCCCCAAATGTTGTTAATGGAGTGGATCTTGAGAAGTAGTCATGGACATAGACTCTATGAGAGGTTAGTGTTACAATACCACTTCCACCTGGTAGCAGAAAAATTTTAATGGTTTGTGACATAAGGAAGAGTTATTTAACGATGGGGTTGAAAGTGTAACCTCATGTCTTAGTTGTAAGTCATTTATTTGCATTCCTTAGTGTTGGAGAGGTAAATCCCCTCTACGGATAGAGGCGATCCCTACTAGCCCAACAGGGGTCTAGCAACAATCAAACAATGCTACACTGCAAGTTCCTAGTTGTAATTAACAAGTGGGTAAAAGAAACCTACTTGGATTCCAACGCTATGTTTGTCAAAGAGATGATCCTCTCGCTCCTTCGCTCCAGCCGATCACAATTCTCCGCTATCCTTGCGGACGAACACCTACACAAAAAAAAAAAAGCAAACAAGAGCGTAAAATCTACTAACAACAACTATGTATCAGTCAGGAAGGATACAATTTACATCAATCATTCATTGGACAAATGGAAATGGAACCATAAGAGTAGTCATCTATCTTTATTAATCAGAAAGTAGAGTAAGGTACAACCGAAGTCCTGACGCTGAGTCCTTCTCTAGAGGGTTCAGCCAGCATGTCTTCCAAGCATTCACCTTTGAAGTAAATCTCCCAAGTCAAAGAGGTCTCTCTCTCACATACAAGGCAACAAGCTCATGACCTTCCTCAAGCTCAAAGCAATCCTCACACAACACACCGAATGCCTATAAAGAGCAGCACTAATGCACTAAGAATTCCTCAATCAAAGTCTATATGTTCCAAACTAGCTGCTCATGGGCAATGGAGGAGGCTTATAAAGGAGAAGGAGTCTCCATGAATAGGTAAAGGATGAGCTTTCCCCCAAGAGAAGTGGATGGTCAGTCGAACAGACATGCCAGAGAAAGGATGGCGACCTCAACAATGCTAACAACCAAGTCTGGAGGGATATGGAAGGTTGGTTGTTAGAACAAATTCACCCAAACAGGATCAGTGCGGGTGAGACACTAAGCTGACGTGCTGACATCGCAGATCAACTATAGAGGAGGTCTGGTCAGCACTCAACAGGACAAACGGAGGGTGCGCTGTTCGTAAAATGGGACCAGCGCAGAAAAGACGTGTGCTTCTGCGCTGGCAGCGCATCAGATACACTGGCCTCTGCCTGTCAGCGCGGTTATTTGATTAACAGACACGATGATTCATTTAACTTAGGCAAAGAGGTTTTTTTAGCCATTTTGAGGAGCATGAGCATAGGTGAATGTGGTTTCACAACCACAGTGGGGAGACTGGCATGATGGCAGTGACATTTTACTGTGTAACAGATGCCCCCTAAAGCATGAAGCCTGAGAGAGTGGGAGGGGTGAAATGCTTTACAAGACTGCTGGTACTGGAACACCACTGGAGAGGACCTGCAGGTGGATAGAACTGATATTTCAATTACATGTAGTCTAGGCATGGGCGCAGCCATCCAAAAGACATGTGGAAAGAAGGTCTGTGGCGTGGACGCAGCCACCCAGCTGGAAAGACCATAATGATGAGAGGTATGGTCGCAGCCATCCTTAAGAAGACTCAGGTATGGTCACAGCCATCCATCAATGAGTCATGTAATGATGTCCCACAAAATCGCAACCTGGTCCACAATGGACTAGAACCAGGGTCTTGCGCTCCATCCAAACCTGAACAAAG
>APFE030600707.1:144073-170935 GCA_000404065.3 Pinus taeda | reverse complement strand
AAATAAGGCTCTGTGTTGATCTAAGGAACTTGAATCAAGTGTCCTTGAAAGATAATTACCCCTTACCCAAGATGGATCACATCTTGCAGAGAGTAGTGGGGGCTTCAAGAATTTCTTTAATTGATGGATTCTCAGGTTTCAACCAGATCTTAGTTCATCCTGATGATCATGACAAAACAACATTTAAAACCCCATGGGGAACCTTCAAATATGTTAAATTGCCTCTTGGGTTGAAGAATGCAGGGGCTACATTCCAAAGAGCAATGGATATTGCTTTTTCCAAAGAGATTCATGACTTTCTTGTCATTTATTTAGATTACCTCACACCTTTCTCCAAATCTGACCAAGAACATTTGAAACATCTAAGGCAGATATTCATAAGTTGTAGGAAATATGGAATTTCCTTAAATCCTAAGAAATCCCTGTTTGGTTTGGAGGAAGGCAAACTGTTGGGTCATATTATTTCCAAAGATGGCATCAGAATTGACCCAGACAGAATCCAGGCCATTCTACAAATGCCTCATCCAAGAAATATAAAGGAATTACAAGCCTTTCTAGGTAAAATCAACTTTCTAAGGAGATTTATTCCAAACCTGGCCGAACTAAGTAGATCACTCAATAACATGCTTAAAAAGGATTCAAAAGTAAAATGGACAGTAGAAGCAAATCAAGCTTTTGAAGGTATCAAGTTTGCCTTCACTCAAACCCCAGTCTTAACCAACCCTCAATTTGATAGGGAATTCATCATATTTTCCTTTGCTTCCCAACACACAATTGCTGCTGTCTTACTACAGAAAGATGACCAAGGAAATGAGAAACCCATTGCCTTCTTTAGTAAAGCTCTTAGAGATGCACCCCTCAAGTACCAGATCATGGAAAAGCAAGCATATGCTTTGGTCAAAGCTATTAAGGACTTTAGGATCTACATCCTATACTCCCATGTGATAGCCTATGTACCTAGCCCAATTGTTAAAGACATGCTTACTCAAGAGAACTTAGAGGGTAGAAGAGGAAAATGGATTGCAAACATTCTAGAATTTGATATTGAAATAAAACCTACAAAACTGATAAAAGGGCAGGGTTTGGCCAAATTAATGTCTGAAACAAATTTCCAAGCCTTGGACATCAATCAACTGGACAGTGAACCGGAGCTGGCGACTCCAAAGATCAATGTAGCCTTTGAACAATCCCCCTGGTATTCTGATATCTGTTATGTGTTACAAAACCTGTGTGCTCCCCCAGGGCTGTCCAGAACTAAGTGTAGGTTCCTAAAAATGAAATCTTTAAAATTCTGTGCTATAGAGGGCAATCTGCTCTGGAAAAACCATGAGGGTATCTTGTTAAATTGTTTGATTGAAAATGAGGCTAACAAAATCATGGAAGAATTTCACGCAGGTGATTGTGGTGGACATTTGTATTGGAAGTCCACTGTGGATAAGATACTGAGAGCTGGATACTATTGGCCTACTGTTTTCTCTGACATCAAGAAATTTACCACTTCATGTCATAAATGTCAACTGTTTGAAGGAAAAAGACAGTTATTGCCACTTCCTCTAAGGCCTATTGCAACAGAGAGACCATTTCAGCAATGGGGCTTGGATTTCATTGGAGAAATTAATCCCTCATCTTCAGGCCAACATAGATGGATTCTAATAGCTACAGACTACTTCACAAAATGGATTGAGGCAATCCCATGCAGACAAGCAAATGACTCCACTATCATTCAGTTTCTTGAGACCAATATCCTTGCTAGATTTGGATGTCCTGATAAAATAATAACAGACAATGCTGCTGCTTTCAGATCTAAGAAGATGGTCAGCTTCTGCCACAAATTCCACATTACTTTGGGCCATTCCACTGCATATTATCCCCAAGGAAATGGCCTTGCTGAATATTCAAATAAAAGCCTTGTAAACATGATAAAGAAGGTGTTGGGGGAAAACAAAAAGAATTGGCATAAGAAACTTGTCAATGCCTTATGGGCAGACAGATTAACAAGCAAAAGATCAATTAGGGTCAGCCCATACGAGTTGGTCTATGGACTAGAAAAAAAATTTCCTTCATCACTAGGGATCCCTGTAATGAAGCTACTGCAAGAAAGTCAAGCTGAGCCAAATGATATGCAAAGGATGGTAAATCAAATTATATGTTTGCAGCAAACCAGAGACCAAGTTTATAACAGAATTCAAATCCTACAAGAGAAGCTCAAGAAAGCTTTTGACAGAAGGACCAAGGCTAAAGATTTCAACATGGGTGACAAAGTTCTCAAGTGGGATTCAAGAAGAGAAAATAAAGGAAAGCATGGAAAGTTTGACTCCCTTTGGAGGGGACCATTTCTCATCCAAGCAGTACAATGAAATAACACCTACTTTCTCAAGAATCTTGATGAAACTGATTTGGATGAAGGTTCTGTCAATGGCAGGATGCTGAAACACTATTTTGAATACCTTCCATGAGTGCAGCATGGCTTCCCTTGTACATAATTGTATAGGGCTTTCTTTAAAAACATGTGAATAACTTAATTTTTAGGATCTTGTAGAAGTAGGAAAGGGTTGTACTTCAGCAAGTTATAAATATGACAGTCTGCAATTTTGAGGTTTAAGGGATGGAAATCCCCAAATTTGGAAGCAGTAGCCAAGGAGCCAAGGCATGTTGACCTGCTGTTCTTGGTCTTTCAAAAAGAAAAACCATCCCCATGTGGAGCCACTGTTGGATACCTATACCAATAGGTTTCATGTTTCATGATGGGCAAATTTAAATGCCAAATATGCTCTGCTTTGCTGGTACAAAGATCCCATATTTCCAAGGAAAGGCAAGGTGTGTACATGCCTTCATGTTTATTAAATTTTGATGGATGGTCCAACAGTCTAATCTAGATCATGCCATGTTTAAATTTGTTGTAGAATAGAGAAAGAAGTCTGTCCAAACTGTTTAATCTTGGCAGATTAGTAGTTAGGCAGAGAAGCTAAGGTTCCCAACTGCTTAATCTGGGGCCTTGGAAGACATAAGGATAGTGCTAGATATGAAATCAAAGGAAAAAGCCAATGAAAAAGAAAAAGGCACATAAGGGTTTGCAAGTCCAAGTGCACCCTCCAAGAAGAAACAAAAAATGCTAGGCAAAATAGTTGGGTAGGTAGATGGGGTTGCAGAAGTGGTGTTCCTTCCAAGCTGAATTTTGCTGATCAAATACAAGGAAAACAACATAATGAAGCATGTCTAACTTCCCTTTTTTCCTAATTCATCACTCATTACTAACATCACTTCACCAGGTGTGTTTATGAGAGAGATTCAAGGTTTTATGTTGGTCCTTATTGCATTTGGAAGCCACATTTCTTGTGCAAAGTTCTTTTCATTTTGATCTACTCCCTAAACTAAGTTGCTTTCAAGAAAACTTAGTAATATCACTCCTCATTCACCTTCTCCCTCCACATTAACCCTTAACTTCTATTATCTAACTCCCTATGTCACCCTTCCCTACTATTATAACACCATGGTGTATAAACCCCAAACATTCTATAAATATCCCCTCCTTGGCATTATAGCCATATGATTCACTACCAGGGAATCAAATTGACATCTGGTCAGTCTAAGAACCCAAGCCTAACCTCTCTTCATCCCTCAGAAACTCATCTACTTAGCCCACCCTTCACTTTGCCTAAGAAACCTTGAAAAAACCCTTTTTCACCCTTAGACCCACTCAAAAATGCAAAATATATGGAAAAAGCCACTTTATCCGCCTTATCCTAAGGTCGGGACCCATTTGCGCTTTTTTGCGAAATTATATCAAAACCCACTTAGCCTAAGTTTTGAAACCGATCCGCGATTTTGCAAAATTTCATTAAAAAACCATAGTTGTTCGCCTTATCCCAAAGTTTTGGCCATGCGCGATTTAAATTAGAAATACATTAGAAACTATGAAAAATCATTAACATTTCTAAGGGCCCCGCCAGTCACAAATCCCAAGGAAAACAATATTTAAATACCCGCCCGACACCGTATCATCCATGCAAGTCAATGGCCCGTCAACCATCCGATCAAGCCCTTTTCATCCGACGGTTGACGTGGATATCGGACCGGCCCCGACATCCAAAGGATATCGTCCGATATCTGTCAGACGCTGACGTCAGGCCGGGTCCACGCGTCACCCCCAAATCGCATCGGAGCCCCCTCTGACAAATTCCTTTCCGTAGCATAAGCGGTCCGATATGATACCACTGTGGTTTCCGGTTTTCCGCCAAACTGCCTACCAGCGTCAGCGCCGCGTCACTGCCTGCGTCATTGCTGCGTCCGCAATCCCCGTCCACCATTGCTCCACCTGTCTGCCACCTCACCACCCCCGTGGACCAGTCATAGGCCACCACGTCACCTGATGACATCATGCTGACATCATCCGACCCTGACCCACCTGGTGACATCATCCAAAAAAGGCGCTAATGTCCCAAAAAAGCCATATTTTGTCAATTTTCGCGTTCTTTTTGCACTTTTGCAAAAAACTATTCTTGCGCCCTCTGCATGCATTTTACGACCAATTGCACCAACCTACTCAAATCGACCAGAAGACCTTCGGCGCGCCTACCCACCTGCATTGGTGACCCGGCCCATTGATTTACCAGGTATTTGTCCCTGCAAGTCTTCTCTAAAGCCTGGTTTTTGTCTGCAATAACTGAAAAACTCACTTAAAAGCACTGAAAACGTATAATTCACCGGTGAATTCTCTGCACCCAGCTCCCACTTGAAAATTTAACGGTCTAAATTCATTAGCCGAGCCTATTTTAACACAACCTTCATTAAAAACCTGCATTTTCGTTCGCGCAGTCGTGAACAGAAACCCGGAACCTACATTTAATTATTGAGGAAGGTCTGTTAAAGACAAAGAGTTGCCTTCTCAAGTGACTTAAACAGTATTTCAATTGCTGTAAACTTACCCTGTTAACCTTCATTTCTCAATTCACCTTTTCGCTCAGGCAGTGCTCTTTTTCTATTGCCCAGTCTAAGAAACAACAGTCTTCATACGAAACAGAGTCCAAGTAACCATGGAGACTCCAGTTGCACCGGTAGCCCTCAATGTTGCTCCCTTAAATGCCCCTCAGAGAGAATTGGAGTGGCAGGATTTGGCAGACTTAGATTACCAAATCTCAGAGGATTCCTCATCACACAGCAAGTTCCACCTCCACTTGCTGAATGAGCTTAAGGCCAAACATGTGGATGGGACAGACATATTAGGCATTTGGGATTCCTTCCTCCCAATTTTCAGGCTCCCTCAGGTCAACCAATTCCCTGACCTGATTCATCTGTGTGCTGTCTGCTATGACCCCACTCAAAGAGCTATGCTTGACCCTTCAGGCTCAGTTGTATTCTACATGACCCCTGAGGCCATTAGAGAGATGCTACAGTTCAAGAATCAGAAGAAATTGGTTCCCTTGTCTCTATTGGATCTGATAAACCAAGGAGCTAAGATGCTGACAGATGCACAAATCAAAAAGCTCAACCAATTATTTATCAACTCTGACACTGTGCGGTACCCTCCTATCTTTGCTGGTTACCTCAACCAATTGGGTGTAGACCTTGCAGATATGGTCAGTTCCATCTTGGGGTACAAATCAGTTGAATATATAGATGAAACTGTGCTGGTGATGATGACTATGTTTGCCCCTGGCAAGACCCCAATCTGTTATGATTATGCCACCTACATATCAGATAAGATGAATGAGCAGTTCATGAACCTGTCAAGAGAGAAGGTGTTCAGATACACCTCCTACATCTACCACTTGATTTTATATTATCAGCATGAGAAATTCTCATTCATTGTCAAGAGAACGGATGCACAAGGCAATCCAAGGTCTGTGGTGTATTGGAGCTCAGTGTTTCATTGCAGAGCCTACTCTCCATACACTTACAACGAATTCATAGACCTCTTCATTCACCCAGCCATGTCCTTGTTCCTAAGCTCGCCTCCTCCAAGACTGACTGATGAGATGCAGAGAATCTTGCAGTTATCCAAAGTATACAACATTGGGGATTGGTATTTTTACCAAAACTACACCGTAATCAGAATATATGGTTGCGAGTTACCCCCATACAGATTGCCCAAATATGTGCCCATGAGACTATTTGCCCTTGAATACTTCAGGCAATTTGGGAATGCTGATATGATACACTTCTCAGGCAAGGGAAAGAAGGCACAACTGAAAGTAAAAAACCAATTGGGCCACCTTGTCTTGAACAAAAGGGAGGAAGACTGGAAAGAAGCTGATAGAAAGCTGGCAGGCCTTGGCTTGAAGACCAGTTTCCTCTGGAAACCCTATGACCCCAATCACTCCATATCATTAAGAAGGGTCAAATATAGGCTATCTAGTTATGACCATGTAAGTTTGCCCCACATTGAACAATATGCCAATCAACCAAAATGGAAGAGAGGCACACTGGAGGAACCTGTCACACAAGAAGAACTCAATGAGAGAGCAAGAAGACATCTTCTGAAATTGGCTGACTTGGAACTTCCTGCACAGGTATTCTCTCTGCCAAAGCCTCAAGCAGGAGCAGCTGCCTCATCCTCCACAGCACATCAGGAGGCGGTCCAAATTACAAGTCAAGCTCCCAGTAAAGGCAAGGAAAAAGAGATGGAGCAATAGGTATAGCAGGCACAGGCTCAGCAACCCCAACAAGTACAACAGCCACAAAAGGAGCAGCCAGGGTAGGGAGAACAGACAGCAGAGGCCCCAATGGCCACACAGCAGCAGCCAGCACAAATGGCACCCCCCAGGCAAGATTCAAGGATTGATTCTTCTGTCCTACAAACCCCACAAAGAGAGGACGTGAACATGAAGAGAGACAGAGAGACTCCCTTTTCCTGTGCCTCCTAGTAGTTATCTAAAACTTCCTGGCACAAATATCTTACTTAGTTAAACTGGACACACTTGTTGCACTGCGTAGCGAAGGATATGATAGACTGGGGTACCTCGTCCACCTGACACTTTCTCATTATTCTCCCTGCAAAAATGTTCACATACAAGAATAGAGTCTAATCATTAATGGAGATGATGATAAATCCCATAGACTTCTTGATTAGATTATACTCCTTCGTCATCTCAGCCAACTTTTTCTCAAGAGATTTTCCGACGAATGCACTAGTGGGGTTCGCTCCTTGGTAGGGAAGTGTGTTTATATTTCTAATCAACATATCATCAATGGGGATCTGTGCCCCCATCCACAAACATCCATTATGCACCAACGCCAAAAACTGGCAAACACAAGTTATGTTAGTATTGTTGCGCCCAAAGTGCGTAATATAGAGTATATTCAATAACCCAGCTTGTTAAATTCCTGTTGCTCATGGAAACAGTTCGACCCTTGTTACTCCAAACTCCTCATAGTAAAATGATTTTAGATACTTGTTAGGCTCAAATTTTGGATACTTGCTCTGATCGTTAAGATCCCAACCCTCCATGCCCATTTGTGGCACCCTTTCCAACAAGTCTTCCTGAATCATTACCTCATTTGTAATGATGGTGTAAATAATTTGAATTTTATAGTATCGAGTTCCTTGGTAACTTTTAAGGTTGGTTTTTGCAGTGGAATATAAGGTGGCAACTTGGAGATCAGTTCCACATCTTCTGTGTCAATATGTTTGATTCCACTATTCACTTCTTCCACATATAAATCTTGGGACTCCATCTACTACTTCTTCTTGTCTAGCCTCTCCTTAGTTCTATGTTCCTTAGTGATTTTTGTCAGTGATTGCCTAACTTGAGGCTGCTTCGTCTTCTTATTTTTCATGCTTGCACCAATATTTTTCTTCTGTGGGGACCTCAGCCGAGTAACGGGTGTTGGTGATGTAGCAGTCATTAGGAATCCTAACCCTTGTCTAAGAAATTCTTGGTCAATCTCCTTCCAATTCATGCAATAGAACGCTCGCCTCAAACTTAAGTGAAAAAGCACTAGTAGAAATCTCAGTGAGAAAAGCATTCGAATGTGGTGTGGGTTTCCATATTTATAACCTTTTAGAATTTTAAACTTCATGATCTCCTTTAGATCCACCTCACAAATGCAAATTTGGCAGGCAAATTTGCCCAGATATGCCCATTAAATGTTCCCCCAACACTCCTTTTAATAGAAATTCCCTGTCAAATCAACTGTAGCAATCCCGACAATCATATTCTCAATGAACTGCATTAGACCCCTCCTTGTAGCGTAGTTACCCTTTCTTCATCATAGTTTCCTCCACCCATGCCATCCTCTTGAATATCGTGCAACACTTCCTCCTCGACGAAGTCCATGTTTGGGAGCGTAGTTTAAAGTCTCGTGCTTCATTCCAACTGCCTATAGCACTAAGACACTTCTCCATTAATATATTCATTGCATAGTCCCAAGGATAGAATTGTCCTTGTATAGCTTCAACCTACTCCCATTTGATCATCTAGGAAATGCTTCTCCATTTAGCTTCACGAGATGAACTACGGCACCATCTGAGATATCCTAGACAATGTATGGTGCTAACCAATGCATTTGAATTTTCCATGGAATTTTGTGAACTTATTATCATAAACTAGGACCAAGTCTCCATTCTAGAAGTTTTATGCTTAATATGTTGTTCGTGCCAGGCCATTTCCCTAGATTTCTTCACTTGTTGGTGAAATCTTGCAATAAAGTGATCTTCCTCAAGTGAAATAAGTTGTTTCAATCCATCATACATAATGTCGTTGTCTACCATCTTTGTGACTATGAAATTCTAAGACTTAGTATTATATATTCCATAGGCATTATGGCTTCATGTCCATAAGCCAATCTAAACTAACTATGTCCTGTCAAATTCTTGCAGGTAATCCTATATCCCATCCAATAGGTGCTATGCACACATCCCAATTGTTTTTTTTCACATTGCACACCTTAGTCAAAGCATTCTCCAAATTTTGTTTGAAAGCCTCAACCATACCATTCACCTAAGGATGATAAGGTGTGCTCTTATGATGATGTACCTAAAATTCCTCCATTAATTCTTCAATAGTGTTGAGTAGGAAGTGTGATCCTCAATTCCTCATCAAGATACTTGGACACCCAAACTTCGACATGATATATTCAAATATGAAGTGCATAGCAGTGTTTGTGCTGCAATCCTTTACCAATTATGATTCAACCCACTCGGTCAGATAATCTTTCACATTAATAATGTATCACACACTAGTCTTCTTTCTTGATAGATTGATTGGCCCAACAAAGTCAATCACCCACTTATCAAAGGCCTTCAAGGTGACTTGTGGATTCAGTAGAAACTCATCCCTTCTCAATGGTCTTCTGGTCCTCTGGCAGACATCACAAGTATTACAATATTCTTTGGAATCCTTATGCACCATGGGCCACCATAGTCCCACCCATAAAATCTTCTACGTAGTGGCCTTTCCTACATAGTGTCCTCCTGCGACAACACCATGTGCTTTTTCCAAAATATTGTGTCTTTTGTGCTCCGAGAAATATTTATGCAATATCTTGTTCAGGCCCATTGTATACAAATCTTTGGCAACAAGGGAAAAATCTACAACTTTGCATACGATTTCTTTCTTCTATTGAGTTGTATACTCCACAAGGGCTACTTCAATAGAAAAATATTAAATTATATCGGCGAAGTAATCATCACCAACACTTATTGCAAAGAGTTGTGCATCAGGCATTCATTCTTCAATGTTTGTGGGTTCCTCACCGGTCTCAATTCTGGATAGATGATATGGCCCAACGTTCAATTTTCCTAGATTAACTATTACCTCAAATTCATTCTCTTGGAACAACAATATCCACCTACAGATCTTCCCCATCAACATAGGGTTGTTTGTCAAGTACTTCAGCGTATAATGGTCCGTGAACATCTAGAAGTTTGTGCCTAATAAGTAATGCTTGAATTTTTAAAGCATGTACACCATAGCTAAGCCCTCTCATTCCATTGTGGAATAATTTCTTTCTATCTTAGATAAATTTCAACTCACAAATGTGATGGGGTGATCAACATCCCCTTCTCCTAGTTGCGCTAAGACAACCCCCAAAAATATGCATGATGTATCTACATGAATGTGGAACTCCTTCTTCTAGTCTCGAAACACAAGAATCAACGTAGTGACCATTTTTTCCTTCAAGATGTCAATGCTCTTCTAACATTCATTTTCCCAACAAAAGGTGACATATTTCTTCAATAATTTCTCCATTGGTACAGTGATCTGCATGTAGGCCTTTATGAACTTCTATAACCATTATGCCTTAGAGTCACACATAGCTACTTCACATTCTTCGGTGGATCCAAATTGATAATAACATCAATTTTTACAGTATCCACCATCAACCCCTGCTTGCAAACAACATTTCCCAATAATATTCCATTGGTACACAAAAAGTGCATTTTTTATGTTTAACGAGATTTCATATTTCCTATAGGTATCCAACATCAAGCACAGGGCCGAAACATGCTTCTTTAATAGTCCAAAGGTTGTCCATTCATCAAAGTAAACCTCCAGAAATTTGTGGATGAAATCTTTAAACACTATGATGACAACTCTGGAGAATATCACAGGTACATTCTTCAATCCAAATGACATGACTGTATACTAAAATGATCCCATTCCATAGAAAAGGTGGACTTGCTCCTATCTTTTGGTGTGATCCTAATCTGATGTTACCCTGAAAACCCATTGTTATAGACATATTTGGGCACTGAAACCCCAATCTTATATGTCCATAAACCAAGGGCTTCTAAGTCCGTAAAAGTGTTGTTTCATACCCTAAAAGAACAAGGTCGGCTAATTACATCATCTCCTAGAAGTTCTCCATGAAAAACTGCTTAGAACTGGTCAAAATTGGACCATCTCACCTGCTCCATGGTCAAAGTGTGATGCATCCAACTTGATGCACATGGGGGGTGTGATGCATATTAATAATCCTCTTTATGGGGTGCGATGGGTGAGAATAGACAAATGGCAAAGATAGTTTGCAAGGTGGTTGATCATGGAATCTTCCATAAACTTCTCCTGTGACACTTGCCTCTCAGAATTCGCCTAGGAATGAGTAAGAGATCATGAAATCTCCAAGTGGAACTAAGAACTATCAAAGAAATGACACTAATCAAAATCCCAGAAGCTGACTCACCCACCTGCAAACATCTATATATGGGTCCCTCATCCTTTAGATCTAGAGGCTGGAATTTTGCATCTTGTAAGGAAGTGCTGTTGGTTTCTTTGTGGAACATCATAGTGTTGGGTGATCTAGCTTTTCATGAGGTGAAGAAGGGCTTTCATGCTAGGAGGATGGCACTGGGTCAGATCAATGGGTTGTAATCCTCTCTTCTACTACTTCTATCAATAAAGCTATTTGAGTTTTCCTCCATATTCTTGTATGTCTTTGAATATTGAATTGATATATGCATTTGTATGGTCAATATATATCTGATCCTATGTTGTTTATGATTATAGATCTCTATGTTTTGATGGTATTATGCTGCTTTAACTCTATAGGTGTTCTTTGAAGTGGGACAAGTGAGGAAGGAGTGGCAAAGATCTGTCAAAGGGGAGAGGAAACAAGTAAGGAGCCAAGCGGAAGACTAAGGTTAGTACTCTCTACTTCTCTCTCATTTATTTCTCATAAAGGAAATGCAAGTAACTTTAGTTTTTTTGTTTCTAAGATAGCTACCACCTTAGTGGGACTAGCAGCTCTGAATGGACACTAGTTTTCCCAATAACAAAATGGTGACTCTGCTGGGGAACGAATATCTTGTTTGCTTGTCTCTAGTTTGTTTACTTTATAAGCTACAGACAGAGCCTGAAGTTAAGCCAGCTAGCATTCGAACTACTTTTTCTATGCAACTACAAAGTATATAAATGTTGCTTCAGTCAATATTTGGGTTAGTTTACGAATTAAACATCTGACTTGCAAACATCCTAAGTGCCCTAGTGGTGGCTTAAGTAACCTCATTAGATCAGCCCCTATGTTTTTTATTTACTGACTATCATTAGCTCAGCCTAAATCCCTGAACTAAGCTGCAAACTGTGACCAAAAACCAAGCCCAGTCTCGTCCCTAGACCATTGCGCTATCTCCTTTTGATAGTCTGGATGCATCGCACCTCCTGTGGCTATAGGTGAGATGCATCCCTATTTCCCTGTGTTACAGGTGCGATGATCAGATAAGAATGTTTCTGCCTCCGGGATTTGGTCTTTCTTCATTCTCTTCATCTTTATTCAGGAGTTTTTCTATCTGTGATCAGTATACCACTATTGAAACTCCCTTCCTTTGCATCATTCAGCCTCCATTGTACAAAGAATTGTGAACGTTTTTATGTTTTTTCGCCATTTACAGTTATCCTTTACAAATAGTAGCTTAATCGAACTGTCATATTTTGATTTGAAAGTGTTGCAAGTGTCATTTTCAGTCAAAGAAAAGAATCCTCCTCTTTTTTATAGTAAATCACATTGTTACTCTTGTATTTGATTTGAATTAATAGTATTTCAAGTGTCAAAAGCAGTTTTCAATTCAAAATCGCAAAGTGTCATCCTTGTCTTCCTTTCTTCTTTTGAAAAGAAAATTCTTAGTACTATCGCTTTGAAAGAAAAGATAATTCATATTTATACTTAGCATTCTTTTTGTCATTCACACATTAAGAAAGCGGAAAACAAATACATGCATGTGCATTTGCTTTTAGGTTGCTTGTGGAGATTGATTTAGGACAATGCATCTTAGTGTTGCTCTTTGCTCTATGTTGAAAGAATTTCACTTCTCTTTCCTTAGTAGCTAGGATTTTCATTGCAAAAAGAGAAAGTAAATTTCTGCAAGGATGATCCTTCGACATTTATCTGGGAGGGATTGATCTGGGTTGTTACAATCTGTTGAACAGTTATGTCACGCCGATGTGACATCTTTGTCGCATGTTAGTGTTAGTGTCTTCATACTGCCATCATTGATCAAAATCTGCTCTTTTTCATTTCATAGTAGGATTCCCATACTGATGAGTGTGCATTCCATTAAGTCATGGATTCACTGATGGTAGGGTTTACTTCAATTTTTCCCTCATGATCCATACTTGCTGATCCTCTTCCATATAGTTCAGTCATGGTTCATATTTACTCTACAATTCGTTTCTAAATCTTAGGGTTTGGTCTCATTAGGTTTTAGGGTCCCACCATGGTCAAATCTAGTTATTACATTCTAATAATGATCAACAAGGACATGAGGAGGCCAATAATTATTGGTAAAGCCATAATTTATCATATTGAAAGCCTAATGTAGTTCTCACCTCAAAACTTATTTTGAGGTGAAAACAAAGTATTTTGTTTTTATCTTCATTTCTTATGTAATTTTATGTTTCTATATGTAATATTGGTTCCAAGATTATCCTAAGCATCTGATGATGTTGCCAAGCACCTGCCACTGCAAAAATCAAGTCATGATCAACACCAATTCACCTGTAAAAGCAAAAGAAAAACAAGCACTAAAACCCTAAATTCCTCTCCCACTGAGCTAGGTTTGGCTATGGGATCAGTGATATCTGAGTAGAGGAGGAATAATTTATATTCGAAGGTATGAGGCCATTTCATATCATCAAAAATCAGATCTCCATCATTTGTCGAGAAGTTGCTCCAAGGAACAAGCCATTCACCACACATAAGGGACGATTTTTCTTCAAACTATGTTTCTGAGTAAGAAAAGATGAATTCGAAAAAATGGAGAGAGGTTTTTGTCTATCATTGAACCAGGAAGAAAAACCTCTTTTCGTTTTTACACCGGTTTCATGGTTTGGAGAAATGTCAAAAACATCATTTGCCTCAGGAGGGTTAATGCACCTCTGGAGTGACCTTGGTAAAATTAATTCTTCTCCTAGATGGAATGACCAAATGTATTTCTTGATGAGTCAACTAATAAGTAGACACAAATATGTTTCCAATGAGTTATCATGAGCTCAATTTGGAGTTGAGTAAGACCTTAAAAAGTTGACTGCAACAACACTATGCATTTTGGCAGCCTCATTCTACACATTTTGACCAGTCTTGGGAGATTGAGCTTTTGTCAGGGTAAATGAACTCCAAATTAACAAATTCAAGATGTTCTGGAAATTAGACTTGATAAAATTTCCAATTAGCTATCCCATGCCTAATTTGGATACCGGGAAGGTAGTCAAAAGTTGTATTGAAGATGGTGATGTGCCTTTGGCAAGGTGGCAATGCCCTTTTGACAGTGGTGTTGCACTTTTGGCAGGAGAGCTTAAAAACCCTAAAAATTTCAAGAAACTTAAAAATATATCTCTCTTACCTTCATTGCAAGTAATTTTACCTCCCTCATTTCAGTTTTGGTTTGTAAATAAAAATTTTAAGCATCATTTCCCATGGTAAATATGAAACCCTAAATTTTCCCCTAGTATGCCTAAAACCCTAAACCCTCATTGTTCCTCCTATCACCTATCACTACAACTCTAAACTCTTTCCCTATCCCTATTTCCATATCCCTATTTCCTTATCCCTTTATCCTTATTCCATATTATTCCTATCCCTTTATCCCTCTTCCCAAAGGGAAATTTCTCAAACAAAACAAGCCCTCCCTTTCATTTTTATCATTCCTACTCTCTCATTCATTTTCCAGCCCATAAGGTCATCTCCCATCCGCTCACTCCTAAATCACCCATACTCACCCCTTCCATACATTCTATAGGGGCACATAACTTCAAAACTTAGTAAACATGGACAAGGAAAACATTCTAGCAGTGCTCAAGTGAAGAAAAATGAGAAGGTTAGAGAGACTAGAACTGTTGAGATACCAGTGTTCTTAACATATCAAAGATGGTCAAGGAAGCTTTTTGCAGCTACCAGGCTAGTGTTTATTCCACAAGATATGGAAGGGACCTTGCCTTCTTCATCAATCCACAAGCAAATGTTATCTCCACAAGGGGTGGAAGGGGCTTTGCCTTCTACATCAACAAAACAGGTACAGGTTGAGCAACTAAGAAAAGGCAAGACAAAAGGCACAAGAAGATGACTTGGATGATGACCAAGAAAGTAAATTTTAATTGGAGGAAAATGATGATGAGCCCAAGTGACATGACACTAAGATCATTGATCTAGAGGCTCAAGAGAGGGAAAATGTCAAAGATTTCATTATTTAGGAGAAAGAAGCCCAAATATAAGCTTTGATGGACAACTTAGAGAGAGATACGTTTGTCATCACTTATCTGGAGCAAGAAAACAAACAAATAAGTCATAAACGGGTCCACATGGAACTTGAGCTATTGAAGACAAAGAGGTAAAGTGACAAAGAGGCTCATGTCACTTTGACTCGTATTGAGTAGGAGATAGAAAATGATAGGGAAACTTGGCTTGAGAGGGTCAACATACATCTAGAAGGACTTACTGAGAAGGCCAACGGAGATAAGAAAATGCTCCAGCACATGGCATACCATTACATGACTCGTAACAAAATTTGTAACATGAGGATCAGGAAGCTAAAAGATAGGTTGAGGGGGAGCCTTAGAGGGAAAGAAACAACAAGATAGGTTTAAGATGATGGTTGAAGCTTTCTTGGCCAACCAAAGCACTTGATGGTGGTGCTCCATGCCAAATTTGGGCAAATTTTGAGGACTTTTTTCATTTTTGAAAATTTGAAATTCTTAACACAGAAAATTTTCCCAGAAGCGGTGCTACGCTTTTTCTTGAGGCATCCATTGGACAAAAGGTTGACATTTTTAGATTTATAATGATGAGGAAATGCACCCTAGCAATTTTCAGAACTTTTGGAGCATATCTGGTTCACCAAAAGGTCCAAAATCTACCAAAAAATTACCTTTCTACCTCTTTTTGGACACACAGAAGTAGTCTTCGGAGATTCAAGCTTTGAGGGGGGAAATGACCTCTAAATTCAAAGCTTCTAGGTGTTACAAAATCTATACTTGAAGACCTTTCCAATGAGCTATCATGGGCTCAATTTGGATGCCAGGAAGGCCTATAAACATGACCTGAAAGTGGCACTATGCTTCTTGCCACTGGCTCTACGCTTCTAGCAAGTGGCATTGCGCTTAGGGCCAGTTTGCTCAAGGAACGAAAATTCGCCTGTTTTGACTGTGAATTTGATTTCTCTCTTTTCATGGATGATTTCACTAATGTAATTGCTGACATGGCATGTAAATGTAATGGTAAAATAGTGTTAGAGGGTAGATTCATTAGTTAGAGGTGGTTTTGAGGCAAATGAATTTGTTTCCACTCTTTTAGAGGCAGGTTGTTTAACTGCCTATATTCCAGTTCTTTGTTGGGAAATGGTTGAAACAACCCCTCTTCTTATGGATTCGACCTCTAAAGGTCAGGATGACTAGTTTATATGTCTATATTATCTATTTTCTTGGTCATTTGGTGAGGTTGGACTCATTTGGATGCTCTGAGCTAGATTGTACACCATTGTAAGTAGTTTGGCAAGGAAATTAAGAGAATTTGCAGCTATTTTTATGGGATTCTTGTGGTATTGTGTTTTACCATTGTTTCTTTTTTGTTAACAATTGTTTATGCGTTTTATGTATGTCATCATATGTTTCACTACTTCTAATTGAATGATATCAAGATAGATAGGTAGAATCCATTATTTGTAGTGCTCTACCTTGGGAAACCATTCAATACTCTATGTTTTCTGTTGTTTGAGTAGGATCCATGATTGTCACATGCCCTCCTCAAATCCTCACTGGTCTTAGACATGTCACCTCACTAAATATCAAATGCTAAAGCCTATACCTACCTTTCCCCATAGAACACCTTGCATTCTGACCTAATTTCCCGGACCTAAAACTGCCTAGCTCCTTCTGATCCAGCAAACACCAACAAATTCAATCAAAACCTTCGAGATATTGTACCTAACCTAAAATCCCTACCCGATCCAGTCACCTTGACTGAGATCCTAAAGGAGAGAGCCCTCTCCTAACCTTGTAGGGGTAACTACAAGGTTAAGCGTTGCTTGTGGTTACCCTAGAATTGCCTCCCTTTAGCCTGAGGTCAATCTAGGTGATAATAGTGGTGACCATACTGGGGAAAGTAGTTTTATGTTCCTCAGAAAAATGTATCAAGTTAGATCTAATTGTTGATGGTGGAAAACAATCAGACACCGGAAGGATGAATCATTCACCTGGTGACTCTAAATAAGTTTCGAGATCAAATCCAAGGACTCCACTGGAGGATGAACCTGACCAGTAGAAACATGAAAGGACAGTATGGAAAGATCAGGTATTCAAGTTGGAATTTCATCCCTTTGTTACAAATGATTTCTTCTTTTTTCTTGAGAATGTCAAGAAGGCTTAACAAAGTATATTGTATTTGAGAAAGGATCCTAGACCTGCATTTGATTCTTTCCCTTTGAATATTGTGAATACCAAATATTCACATCCCTTTGATTTTGATCAAAGACCCTTCTTCTGAATCTTATGATGACCATCTTCAAAATGATGAGCCTAAAGAGACCAAGACTGATTCTACAGCTTTTGTATATACTCATATACCTTGTAAAATTCTAGATAGATACAAGCCTTTGATTTTACCTCCTATATCCCATGCTTTCCCTAAAAATCATTACCTATATCTACCAAGATTTTATGGTGAATGTGACAACATCACTGCTGAGATACATGTACTGAATTTTGAGTCTTTTCTTGACCTTTTTGAAGTTGATGAACAGGATGTCAGTATTAGGATTTTTGCTCTTTATTTGCAAGGCAAAGTCAAGGGTTGGTTTAAAACCCTGTGTGATGTGAGCATCTCAGATTTCCAGTAGTTCATCGAAGTTTTCCTCGACAAGTGGGTGGTCAAACAAAACCCTTTCTTGATTTTAGAAGAGTATAACTAGCTGAAAAGATAGCTAGGGGAGACAATACAACATTTTTCTACCAGATTTGACCAAGTTTATTGTTCAATGCCTGTGAATATAATACCTCCTCTTGGATCTGCTCTCTTACACTACCCGGAAGCCTTTGATCTGGATATGGAGTTTCAGCTGAGAGAAAGGAACCTTGCAACACTTGAAGAGATGCAAAATAATGTAGTAGATGTAGAGGCTAATTTGTTGATCAGAAGGGCAAAGTTGAAGGAAGAAGATATGAAGAGCATAGATCCAGAGGAATCGACATCTTTAGAGGTAAAGCTTGAAATTTTGGTAAGTGCAGTGGAAGAGATGATGCAAAAAATCACCACAAGGAATGAGTATGATGTTCAAGACCATGGCTCGCTGATTGAAGAAAAACAAGTGGCTGATCTAAAACATTTCCTTCCTTATCCCAGTTGTCATAGATATGATAATGATTGTTTTATAGATCATCTTGGAGAAGAGAGATCTGTTCATATGACATGTATGCTTGATGATGTGTTTTATATTGATGCTTTTCCTAAGTTCGATCGATATGATGATGATTATGTTCTCCAAATAGAAGCTAGTCTTGCAGACAAATCAACAGTTGGTTTGTGGAAGGAGGAAGTTCACTTTCATTTCGAATATAGTGACCAGTTGTTGCATATCAGCTATGGAAGTGAGGAGGAAAGTGCAGAAAACTTTGAAGTAAGTGAAGGATCTTTGCCTTTTTGTTTTACTTCATTTCAGTTCATCAAAAACAACTTTCATGCAATCAAAAATCAACCGTCGATAAGTTTCGATCTTGATCATCTAGAGGGAAATGAAATCCTTGTTCAAGACTTCTCATATCTATATTTGCATCCCCGAATGCCAATGATTTTTAAGTTGTAGATGAAGACTTGGAAGCTATAACATATGATCAAATGATGCAAGATGATTCTGTACCATTCTATTTTGAATCGTTTCAGTTTTTGAAGAGAAATTTGCGTAGTATATATTCAAATGAGAAGCCTATAGAAAATCATGCAATCTCGTTAGAACCAATAGAAAATGGGTTGCAACAATCCATTCAAATTTTTCATGATCCAATAGCTAATGTGTTGGATGATATCTACAGTCAAAGTCCTTATCCATTAGCTAACTATGACCTTGAAAAAAGCATTGATACAAACTTGATCCGGTGGCCGATTTCTTCGTCATTATTAGCAGGAGTCTCATCACAAAGCTCAAATGAAAGTTTGCATTCATGGTATGAGGAGAAGAAAAGCAATCCATTGGATGAGCTAAGTCATAATGCACATGAATTTCAAGATCCTTATGCAGTACTTTTAGAGTTAGATAGAGAATCCATACTATTCAACCTAGGAAAAATTGGATCTGTTTACAACTTTTCATGGGAGTTTCCTTTCAGTAGTTCTCTGCTGTTGTTCATAAGAAAGCACTTGCAAAGAATTCAAACAACAGCCATAATGCTTACTTGGTTGCATTGGTTGTTTCATTTCACTTGATCGGGTGATGAATGAAACAATTATAGTAGGTTTTATTGAATAAGCTCCACTTCGAGCATCTTTTCTAGTCTGTTAGTTGTTTTAGTATCGAGTCAGTTTTTAGTTGAGTAAAAGTCATTTTGTGTCATCAAGTCATCAGTTTTCAGTCATGCATTTTAGTTTGCATTTTTGACCCCATTTCCCAATGGATAAGGCTACTAGGTCTACGATGTTCTTAGCACCTCCAAGGAGCTACCATCCCTATTGGAGCCAATGTTAATGTCAGTGTCTTCACACTACCATCAGTGATCAAAATATGCTCTTTTTAATTTCATAGTAGGAGTCCCATACTGATGATTTTGCATTCCATTAGGTCTTGGATTCATTGATGGTAGGGTTTACTTCAATTTTTCCCTCATGATCTGTACTTGCTGATCCTCTTCCATATAGTTCAGTCATGGTTCATATTTACTCTGTCGTTCATTTCTAAATCTTAAGGTTTGGTCTCATTAGGTTATAGGGTCCAACCATGGTCAAACCCAATTATTACATGCCAATAATGATCAGCAAGGACATGAGGAGGCCAATAATGATTGGTAAAGCCACAATTTATCATATTGAAAGCCTAATGTAGTTCTCACCTCAAAACTTGTTTTGAGGTGAAAACAAAGTATTTTGTTTTTATCTTCATTTATTATGTAATTTTATGTTTCCATATGTAATATTGGTTCCCAGCTTCTCCTAAGCATCTGATGATGTTTCCAAGCATCTTCCACTACAAAAATCAAGTCATCATGAGCACTGATTCACCTGCAAAAGCAAAAGAGAAACAAGCACTAAAACCCTAAATTCCTCTCCCACTGAGCTAGGGTTGGCTATGGGATCAGATATATCTGCGAAGAGGAGGCATAAGGAATATCAAAAGGTATGAGGCCATTTCATATCATCAAACATTAGGTCTCCATCAGTTGTCGAGAAGTCATTCCAAGGAACAAGCCATTCACCACACATAAGGGATGATTTTTCTTCAAACTATGTTTCTAAGAAATAAAAGATTAATTTGACAAAAATGATAGAGGTTTTTTTCCATGATTGACCCAAGAAGAGAAACCTCTTTCATTTTTTACACAGATTTCATGGTTTTGGAGAAATGTCAAAAACATCATTTCCCTCAGGAGGGTTAATGCACCTTTGGAGTGACCTTCGTAAAATAATTTTTTCTCCTAGATGTAATGACCAAATGACTTTATTAATGATTTAAATGATAATTAGAAACAAAGATATTTCCAATAAGATATCATGAGTTCAATTTTAAGTTGAGTAAGACCTTCAAAAGTTGACTACAACAACACTATGCATTTTGGCAGCCTCATTCTACACATTTTCACCAGTCTTGGGAGATTGAGATTTTGACAGGAAAATGAACTTCAAATTAAAAAAAATCAAGATTTTATGGAAATTATACTTGATAAGCTTTCGAATGAGCTATCCCACACCTAATTTGGACTCATGGAAGGTAGTCAAAAGTTGTCTTGAAAATGGATTTGCGCTTTTGGCAGGGTGGCGCTGCGCTTTTGACAGCGGCGTTGTGCTTTTGGCAGTGGCACTGCACTTTTGGCAGGAGAGCTTAAAATCCCTCAAACTTCAAGAAACCTCCAAATTTCTCTCTCTTACCTTCATTGCAATTAGTTTCACCTCCCTCACTTTAGTTTTGGTTTGCAAATCAAACTTTTAAGCATCATTTCCCGTGGTAAATATGAAACCTTAAATTTGCCCCTAGTATGCCTAAAACCCTAAACCCTCATTATTCCTCTTATCACCTATCACTACAACTCTAAACTCTTTCACTATCCCTATTTCCTTATCCCTTTATCCTTATTCCATATCATTCCTATCCCTTTATCCCTCTTCCCAAAGGGAAATTTCTCAAACAAAGCAAGCCCTCCCTTTCATTTTTATCATTCCTACTCCCTCATTCATTTTCCAACCCATAAGGTCATCTACCATCCCCTCACTCCTAAATCACCCATACTCACTCCTTCCATACCTTCCCTAGGGGTACATCACTTCAAAACTTAGCAAACATGGAGAAGAAAAACCTTCCAGCAGTGCTTAGGTGAAGACAAATGAGAAGGTTAGAGAGACCAGAACTGCTGAAATACTGGTGTTCTTGACATATCAAAGATGGTCAAGGAAGTTTTTGCATCTACCAGGCTAGTGTTTACTCCACAAGATGTGGAAGGGACATTGCCTTCCTCATTAGTTCATAGGAAAATGTTATCTCCACAAGGGGTGGAAGGGGCTTTTCCTTCTACATCGAAAAAATCAGTACAGGTTGAGCAGTTGAGCAAAGGCAAGGCAAAAGGTACAAGAAGATGACTTGGATGATGACCAAGAAAGGGAATTTCAGTTGGAGGAGCATGATGATGAACCTGAGAAACATGACACTAAGATCATTGATCTAGGGGCTCAAGAGAGGGAAAATGTCAAAGATGTCAATATTCAGGAGAAAGAAGCCCAAATACAAGCTTTGACGGACAACTTAGAGAGAGCTAAGTTTGTCATCACTTACTTAGAGCAAGAAAGCAAACAACTAAGTCATAAATAGGTTGCCATGGAAGTTGAGCTATCGAAGACAAAGAGGCAAAGTGGCAAAGAGGCTCATGTCACTTTGACTCATATTGAGAAAGAGATAGAAAATGATAGGGAAACTTGGTTTGAGAGGGTCAACATACATCTGAATGGACTTATTGAGAAGGCCAATAGGGATAATAAAATGCTCTAGCACATGGCATACCATTAGATGACTCACAACAAAATTTGTAACATGAGGATCAGGAAGCTAAAAGCTAGGTTGAGGGGAGCCTTAGAGGGCAAGAAAGAGCAAGATAGGTTGATGTTGGTTGAAGCCTCCTTGGACAAACAAAGCACTTGATGGTATTGCTCCATGCCAAATTTGGGAAAATTTTGAGGATTTTTTGCATTTTTGAAAATTTGAATCTCTTAACACAAAAAAATTTGCCTAGAAGCGCAGAGCCAGCGATGGCATTGCGTTTTTTCCTGAAACATTCATTGGAGAAAAGGTTGACATTTTTGGATTTATAATGATGAGGAAATGCATCCTAGCAAGTTTTAGAAGTTTTGGAGAAAATTTGGTTCACCAAAAGGTCCAAAACTACAAAAAATGGCCTTTCAGCCTCTTTTTGGACACACGAAAGCAGTCTTGGGAGATTCAAGTTTTAAGGGGGAAAATAACCTCCAAATTAAAAAAATATAGGTTTTCCAGAAACTAGACTTGATGAAGTTTCCAATGAGCTATCATGGGTTCAATCTTGAAGCCGGAAAGGCATCCAAAAGTGACCTGACAGTGGCACTATGCTTCTAGCCAGTGGCACTGTGCTTAGGGCCATTTTGCTCAGGGAACTAAAATTCGTCTGTTTTGACTGTGAATTTTATTTATCTCTTTTCATGGATGATTTCACTGATGTAATTGATGAAATTGCATGTAAATGTAATGTTAAAATATTGTTAGATGGTATATTCATTAGTTAGAGGTGGTTTTGAGGCAAATGAATTTGTTTCCACTCTTTTAGAGGCAGGTTGTTTGACTACCTATATTCCTGTTCTTTGTTGGGAAATGGTTGAAACAACCCCTCTTCTCATGGATTCGACCCATCAAGGTTAGTATGAGTAGCTTAGATGTCTATATTATGTGTTTTATTGGTCATTTGGTGAGGTTAGACTCATTTGGATGCTTTGAGCTAGATTGTACAACATTGTAAGTAGTTTGGAAAGGAAATTAAGAGAACTTGCAGCTATTTTTATGGGATTCCTATGGTATGGTGTTTTAGCGTAGTTTCTTCTTTGTTAACAGTTGTTTATGTATTTTATGTATGTCATCATCTATTTCATTGCTTCTAATTGAATGATATCAAGATAGATAGGTAGAATCCATTGTTTGTAGTGCTCTACCTTGGGAAATCATTCAGTACTCTATGTTTTCTATTGTTTGATTAGGATCCATGATTGTCACATGCCCTCCTTATCTCCTCACTATTCTAAAACATCTCACCTCACTAAATCTCGAATGCTAAAGCCTATACCTACCTTGCCCCGTAGAATACCCTGCATTCTAACCTAATTTCCTGGACCTAAAACTACCCAGCTCCATCTGATCCAACAAGCATCAACAAATTCAATCAAAACCTTTGGAGCTACTATAGCTAGCCTAAAATACCTATCTGATCCAGTCACATTGACTGATATCCTAAAGGAGAGAGCCCTCTCTCAACCTTGTAGGGCTACCTACAAGGTTAAGTGTGGTTTGTGGTTACCCTAGAATTGCCTCCCTTCAGCCTGAGGTCAATCTAGGTGATAACATCGCCTTTCCGCCTTAGGATAAAAAAGCATGTGTTGCCCAATTATTGTAAATGACAAACTATAGAACAAAATTAAATCCTAATTAAAGAATTTAAACTTTGTCAGCGATAACTTATCAAAACTAATCATGTTACAACATAGGCTCCAAATGGGGACTACCTCCCCCTTTGGGATGGAGAGAACTAGTAGACTAGCTACCTTAAGTGTTTGGCATGGATTCATACCATAAAATCATCGATCAATGATCTATCATCATGTAATGTATAACCAATCCCCATCATCTACCTAGTGCATATGAAACCCGCGACTGTGAAACAAAACCATATTCTTGCAGCAATCCGGATACTCTTTCACACTGAAATCTGAAACTTGAAAATTGTTGAAGTGAAACAACTGACGCTGTAAGTGGAAGTAAGCACAAGAGTGCCTAATTCATGGGCTATGGAGTCAATAAGTTAATCCCTTGGAAGTCATTGCACTCAACCAAACCAAACTTAATACTGCAATCTTGAAATATAACTGAAACAATTTTAGATCTATTGCACCCTAAATCTGAAAGTAGCTAATCAATCCCACACATCTATCTAACTGAACTGAAAAACTTTACATTTTAGGTGTAATCTGCTTTCCAATGTAACCAAGTGTGGAGTGGATTTATTGACAAACCACATGTTAGGTCCCTATAATACTAGTGATTACCCCATTACTATTGTAGTTGTATCCCTTATTAATATTGTTGTGCCCCTATTGTCCCCATATTATTATTACTGTGCCCCATAGAATCCCTCTGTTGTTATTTTTGTGGCTTTATATTATTATTGTTAGGTCGGCTGGGTTATATTGTGACTCCTTAGACTCCTATATATAGAAAGGAGGTTTTGTCATTTGAATCATCCAAAAATTGTTCATTTGTGTAATGTAAAGGAGGTTACCCCTCGAAGAGGCTGAATTCTAAGGCGTTCAACTATCTTTTCTATCTTTTTTGTGAGCTAGTTTCATAACATTTGGTATCAGAGCTTTGGATTCTAGGGTTTCGCTGCTCCAAATAGGTCATTGTGGCATTTTCACTATAACTTTTTTTCTGCGACATTTCAGAAGCAAAAAAGAGAAACTCATTTGAGATGAAATCGCGCTGAACCTCGAGTCCAAATTTTAGAGCTTTTCACACTATATTTTCAGAGTTATGATCTAAGGAAGTTGGTCTTTTTGCAGACTCCTAAATTAAAATCCAAACAGGTGACCTGGGGAAAATCATCATAACTTTCTCCCTGAGCATCAAATTGAAATTTCATAAGAAGGTATAGAAATAGGATGGACTGTAGTTTCTTGTATATAGCTTTTAGAGCCAAAGGTCGAAACAGTGACTTGTGGCATGTCGTACAAGTTCACTCTACTGAAGTAGTCTATAATCAGGTCACTATGGGAAATTTGGCATAACTCTTCCCTCCAACTTGGATCAGACTGATGGCATTGGAAAGAGGACACAGAGGGCTACTACAGGTCACTATTTCAGAACTGGGTGATTTGAAATTACAGAGATACATCAGATTCAATATCAAGCTCCTACAAAGTGAAAAAAGGTGTGTAGTTTCTTTTAAATTTTTTATAAGCTTGGTTTGAAAAATTAGTTTGAAGGAATGCAAAGGGCATATTAAAGCATTATTATTGGTAATTGATGCCTCGAGGAAAGAAAATGCAAACACCTAGTAAGCAACCTAAAAGCTCTAGCATGATTTATGAAGAAGAGGAATAAATGCAACATGATATATCAAAAGTACGAGATCAAGTGCAACAAGTGTGACTTGCACATAAAGTAATAGAATCTAAGATGGATGGTTTAAAGAAAGTTGTAGAAGCTAAGATGGATGGTTTAAAGAAAGGCGTAGAAGCTAATACGGATTGTTTAAAGAAAGGCGTAGAAGCTAAGATGAATGATGTGGAAGATAAGATGGATGATTTGAAGATAGATTTGAAGACAGATTTGACAAAGTTTCTAGAAGAAATGCTTACTAATGGTGAAAGCGTAGTAAAGTAAACTCATGATGAGAACAAAAGAAATGTTAATCATGATTTCATAAACTCTAATGTTGGATCAAAGACCCACCATATTCCAAAAATCGATATGAGGAAGTTTGATGGCAAGGATCCCACAACATGATATTACAGATGGAGCAATTTTTTGATCTCAATAATGTGCAAAACACACAAAAGTTACATATTGCAACTTTATATTTGGAACCAGATCAGTTTGTATGGTATCAATGGCTTTTCTCTCGTAAACAATTTATCACTTGGGCAATTTTTACGGAATAATTGATGGCACATTATGAGGATACAAAAAGGAACACTTTTTTTAGCCAATTGCTAAGTCTCAAACAAAAGGGTTCAATAATGGAGCACATTGAGGAGTTCCAAAAATTGAACATAAGGGTGAAAGATATTCCAGAGGATGATAGGATTGATGTGTTCATAGGGTCTTTAAAGGATAATATCCAACATGATGTTCGCCTTTGGGAACCTGATTCATTAGAGAAGGCATTCAGGTTAGCAAGAAAAATGGAAAGCAAAAATTATGGCAACCAGGAAGCATACCACTCACAACTATAAAGACGGAAGTTTTGTTGCTGCTAGTCTTCCACAACCTATAAGGTTGACACCACAACAATTGGAAGAAAAAAGAGCAAAAGGGCTTTGTTACAGTGGTGATAGCAAATACACTAAAGGTCATAAGTGTGCTGAGAAGAAATTATTCTACATAGATTGTGAAGAGGAAGAAGAAAATGAGCAAGAAAGGTCAAAAGAAGAGGATATACTCCAGGAACAAAGTCTAGATGAAGAACAAATGAATCCAACCATATCTTGTAATGCATTGGCGGGAATTACCACTCCTCAAACCATCAAGATAGAAGGACAAATCAAGAAGAAAAAGGTAATAGTGTTGATTGATTCAGGAAGCACCCAAAATTTTATTCATTGTAGGGTAGCAAAAGAATTGAATTGCTTCCTATATCCAGCACCAGAGTGTCAAGTGATGATTGCAAATGGAGGAACAATAAATTGCTCTGGAAAGTGCCATAATATCAAGCTATCCATAGGATAATATGTATTGACTAGCCCAATGCTTTCCATTCCAATGGGAGGTGCTGATGTTGTACTAGGAGT
>APFE030600707.1:116588-141985 GCA_000404065.3 Pinus taeda | reverse complement strand
AAGTATTATGGTCCATACAAGGTGTTGCAAAAGATTAGTACTATGGCATACAAATTGGAGCTTCCTGCAGCTTCTCAAGTGCACCCAGTTTTCCATGTTTCATGTTTAAAGAAGATTATAGGTGACAAGATCCCAGTTCAAAAAATATTGCCAGAACTTGACGAGGAAGGAAAAGTTATATTGGAACCAGAAGCAGTCACAGAAACAAAAACTCGATAGCTACGAAATCGATCAATTTCAGAGTATCTCATCAAGTGGAAGAACTTATCCACTGAAGATTCCACATGGGAGGATGAGAATTTTATAAAAAAGAATCTAGAGCTACTCAAGCATTGAGGAAAAAACTTTGTTGAAGGATAGGGGCATGTTAGGTCCCTATAATACTAGTTATTACCCTATTACTATTGTAGTTGTATCCCTTATTAATAATGTTGTGCCCCTATTGTCCCCATATTATTATTACTGTGCCCCATAGAATCCTTCTATTGTTATTTTTGTGGCTTTATATTATTATTGTTAGGTTGGCTGGGTTATATTGTGACTCCTTAGACTCCTATATATAGAAAGGAGGTTTTCTCATTTGAATCATCCAAGAATTGTTCATTTGTGTAATGTAAAGGAGGTTTCCCCCTCAAAGAGGCTGAATTATAAGGAGTTCAACTATCTTTTCTATCTTCTTGTGAGATGGTTTCATAACACCACATTGCCAACATATGAAAATATAAGGAATATATACAATACAAGCATAAACTCCAATGGAAAACCTATACTCATAGTTGTCTTTTAGAAGTTTCATCCTCTATAGACATTTTAGATCTCTGATCAAGGTTGAGAGGGAGATACATATACTACTGACTGCAAGTATCAATGAACCTTGCATAGCAGTAAAGGCAACTAAAATTTCAAAATAGTGGGATCGATAATCCAGTGGAATCGCCATCCGACAATCTGGAATCTCCAGGTGAAAATAATGAAACCAATACAAATTCTTATTCCTTGTTTACAAGAAAGAAATAGGTCTAAAATTTATCATTCTTTGGAGAAAGATGTTTACTTTTCTCCTCAGAAACGACGCCAGATGTTGTACCTGTTTCCCGTAGGTATTAGGAAACCAACTCAACCAGTCTTTAGGCTCAAGCTAGCCCTTGAACCAGAGGGGGCTCCCTCAATTGTTACGAGGCTTTGTTTAACGTTGTTCACTTGTCACTAAACAACAATTTTTGAAGCACAATGGCCAGATTTATGGTTTTAATTGGGGGCGGTAGATGATCAATGAAAATTCTTGTTTATGATTTAAAGGCTCTCTCACAGGGTTCCCTTTGAAAGTGTCAGCTTCCAGCCTGACAGAACGAATTGATTTGTATAAGAATTTAGCAGAAGAATGTAAGGAGATTCCTAATAATTGAGTAGCTAGACTAATTAATTGATCACTAGGAAGATTTGGATGTGTGTAGAAGATTTCTACAAGCCAACAAAATAGATCTAAAGGGAAACACAATAGCCATATTGAAACCAATTCTAAGAGGGGCTATTTCAGACAAATAACCTAATAAGCTAATCTCTTTTAATGGCTGTCAGAAAGCATAAGACAAAAACTAGTTAAAGACAAGTTATGATGAACAAACAATCCAATAACAAATCTATCTCTATAGATAATGATTTTGTAGACCTTCCTATAAACACTTTTATCATGTGTAGAAATAAGATATGAAAAACTGGAAGAAAATACTCGAAGCACAAAATTTTGTCAAAACTACTGTGGTAAGGCTTTCATTAGAAAAACTACAACATAAGATTTATTATAGAGTTAAGATTTTTGGCATCAAAAGCCCACACCAATTACTTCAATTTATGAAGTATTTATACAAATTCTAAACTAAAATATCTTGAAAACATCTCAAGATTTGTTTACAAATATCTTAAATGTTTTACACAAATAGAACTGAAATATAGAACATTAAAACTAATGTTAGATTTTAGGCTTCTGTGGAAGTTGTTTGCAGTGGTATGATCCGGATTGTCCACAGTCATCTGTTCATTGAGTCGACGTTTCAAACCCCAAACGGGGTCCATCATCAGGACAAATTAGAAGATAGAAAATGAATGAGAGATTGTATCTACTTGGAACTATCATTATGAATTTCTATTTACAAAAAAGAGAAATTCAAATTGAATTGCAACACTTACTTGATGAGGTGATCTAACTGTCTTCGATCTTTTTCCCTTTAAGCTGCTTGGTTGTTTGGCCTTCACGTTGGATGTCATATTGTACCTATTTCCCATAGGCAGTCCTTGGCCATAAAAACTAAAACAGGAAACCAACTCAACCTATATTTAGGCTCAAGATGGCCCTTGAATGAGAGGGGGCTCCCTCAGTTGTTAGGAGGATTTGTTTAACATTGTTCACTTGTCACTGAACAGTAGCTTTTGAGGCACAATGGCCAAATTTATGGTTTTAATTAGGGGTGGTAGACGATTAATGACAATTCTTATTTATGATTTAAAGGCTCTCTCACAAGGTTCCCTTTGAAAGTGTCAGCTTCCAGCTTGAAAAAATGACTTGATTTATATAAGAATTTGGTAGAATAATGTAAGGATATTCCTAATAATTGAGTAGCCAGACTGATTACTTGACCACTAGGAAGATTTTGATGTGTGTAGAATATTTATACAGCCCAACTAAACATATCTAAAGGGAAATAGAATGGCTAGATGGAAACCAAGTCTAAGAGGAGCTATTTCAAACAAATAGCCTAATAAAATAATCTCTTTTAATGGCTATCATAAAGCACAAAACAAAAAGCAATTAAAGAGAAGTTATTATGAACAAACAGTCCAATAAACAAATCTCTTTCTAAATATAATGATTTTGTAGACCTTCCTATGAACACTTTTATCATGTGTAGAAATAAAATATGAAAAACTGGAAAAAAAAATACACGAAGCACAAAATTCTATCGAAACTAGAGCCATAAGGCTTTGATTAGAAAAACTACAATAGAAGCTTTATTACAGAGTTAAGAGTTTTGGAATCAAACTCCCACACCAATTACTTCAATTGATGAAGTATTTATACAAATTCTAAACTAAAATATCTTGAAAAAATATCAAGATTTGTTTACAAATATATTAAACTGTTTTACACAAATAGAACTGAAATATAGGACATTAAAAACTAATGTATCAACTTGGCACTATCATTATGCATTTCTATTTGCAAAAAAGAGAAATTTGAATTGAATTACACCTCTTAGTTGATGAGGTGACCTAACTGTCTTTGATCTTTTTCCCTTTAAGCTGCTTGGTTGTTTGGTATTCACATTGGATGTCATATTTACTTATGAGCTTTCATCTAATACACTTTGAACCTCCTATTTCTTTATTTTCCTCCTCCGCTTTACTCTTTTACCTATATCCTCTATCAGTTGATTTTACTTTTACCAGTCACAGTAAATCACATCATTTGGTATTTTTTACTCTTATCCTGCTTTTATGTCTTTAGTGGAAGTGAATTTTACTAAAGACCTGTTTGACTTCATGTGAAAATGTGATATGTTGTTACTGATTTATCTCTGTTTTAATGGTTACTACGTTTTTGTAAATCATTTCTTATGCTCTGTGTATAATTGTCTTTCCCTTCTGAATAAAGCCTTTTGCTTAGATTTCCTTGTGAATCTTGGAGTAAACATGTTTTGAAACTAGTATCAAAATTGTTTATCCAAGCTTCTGGCCTTCTAATCATCTGGAAAATAAAACAATTATTAATAAAAACACAGGTTGGAAGGGATGTGATAATGGCTTCAGGGAGCAGGAAAGTCTATGCATGGAGTCTAGATCATGTTCGGGAGGTAAACAACAATGAAATTGGGTTGGAGATGCTTAGGGTGTCGTAGGAAGGCTTAGGCAGCTTTCACTGTGAAAATAAGCAAAAAGAGTGAAAATGAGGGTCTTTGGATTTTTAACAGGTAATGTTTAAAATTTGGCACGGAAATTGATAAATTAATAGTGGATGGTTTCAGCCTACATGGGGAGGTAGTATTAAGGTTCATTGCACCGCTTTTGGCAGCCGAGCATTTTTTCCATGAGAGCACGCGAGTTCACGTAAAGCTACCATGTAACCAAAAGAGGCCCAAGCAAAACCACGAATCTCACATGCTCTCGGGCGGGTAAAGCTCAGAAAAGAAATCAGCGTGATATGGATGCATGCCATTAGATATAGGGGTGCAAGATCTAACTATTATCATGTGGTGAAGCTGCATAGATTGCAATCAAGAAGGGATTACCGGCGTTGACTGTTTGACTGATTGAAAACCACCAGTGGGATTTTGGGGGGTAGGCTGAATGGTTTATGGTTTTTGGTGGATCTGTCCTAAATAACGAAAAGGTGGAGGTGGTGGTTTAATATGGCGGTTTGGAAAACTGTTGACTTCAAGACCCCTTTTGTTGATAGCCTTCATATGGAAAAGGAGGGATGAGGAGGATCCTATGCCATTGATCTGGGTAGGATTTATCTAGGTCGTTACAATCTATTGAAGAGTTATGTCACACTGATGTGAAATCTTTTTTACCTTTCAACCTTAGGATAAAAAAGCCTTGTGCTATCCAATTATTGCAAATACCAAACTATATAACAAAATTAAATCCCGATTAAAGAATTTAAACTTTTTCAAGAAATAACTTATAAAAACTAATCATGTTACAAAACTTTCACCCCTCCATACTGCTTCGGGTGAGGCTGCATCCTTCTCTACGCCGGTTGTCGCCGAAAGGGCCAGTAGTGTAGGGATTTGCTGGTTGGCACTACTAACTCTAAACCTGGGTGAGGACCCCCTAAGCCAATAATCCTAAAATTTAGGAACTACTCTACATGACTCAATTTAGGCCCTCAAATTGATTTAACTAAGTTAACTGAGTGATAACAACTCAATTAACTCATTCAAGTTGTCTTGTAATGTGGAATATCAATTTTCTCCTAATTTAATTCAAGGGAAAATTAAATCAAGATTTTCTTGTTTCCATTTTCAACACTCCTAAACAAGAAATGGATTCAAATATACCCCAATCCAACAAATTTGGAATATATTGCATGCAACACTTATCATTGTTGTTGTTTCTATTGCAACATTGTCAACTGAAAAACATAAAAAATAAAAATTTAATTAACTGTGTTTGCAATTTCCTATTGGGAAAATAGTAATGTTGTTGACTTTGCTACTGAACCTCGTGTTTTCATCACTCCTCTGCACTCCTTAGTATATGAATGACATTAATCCTCCTACTATTAAATACTATGGCACCCCATTGCAAGGGTAATGATCCATGAGACAAACAAACCTCAAAAATCCCTACCCAAATTTCTGCATTCTTGGACTAAGGATCTACAGCGCTCCACCTCATTCCTAGAGGTATGATTTCATCTACTCCCTCTTCCCACTTGTCTCGAGATCTTCTCCTACTAGGGATCTCTAATTGGTCCTCTTCATCTTGATCCTCCTAGTTAGCCCAACTTCCAACTAGTTGAGGCTTCCTCTTAAGAGCTAAATCATGCTCCCTTTCAATCACAACATCTCTAATCCATGCCTTTCTTGTCAAGGTTGTGTATGCATATTCCTCTAATGTGTAGAGGATCTTGATCCTAACACCAAATTTCTTGATTTGACATGAAGAAATATGCTTTTGGTTGGCCTTCCCATCTTTGAAGACTACCTCATACACTTTATCTTCATGTTATACACGAAAATTGCCTCCTCATAAGCTTAGAAGAGGAAGACAGTTTGATTAAAGGTTTAACCAAGTTCACAATAATACTTTCTAGGGTAACATTATGTTGGCTTGTTGGGGCCTGAACCAGGTTTGGAGTTAATTAGCCAAACAAATTCCTACACTACTGGCCCTTTCAGCATCAACCAGCGGTGCATGGACTGAAGTCTCACCTGAAGTAGTATGGGTAATGTTGGAACCAAGTTTTTACACCCTTGAGATGTCTGAGGTGTCGATCTACTCTAGTTGTGCCTACCTTTGCGTAGGTCACTTCACGCACTATTCTAACTTGCGATACCTTCATGATCCGCTATAATGGTCCTTCTTGCAGCCCTAACCAGGGGTTGAGGTTATTTCACGTTGCCATGGCAGCGATCTGCACTATTTCCCTAAGTTACACTATATATCTTACTTATCTTCTTACAAGTGTTAGTTAACTTCATGTAAACAGATACTTTATCTCACATTCACTTAATCAACACAACCATATAAGTTTGCACACCATATAAATAGTAAAAATGCAACTCATACCCAATATACTCAATCCGTAAAACAAGAAATAAATACATAGAATTGATACGGAACTTCTCTTTATTAATGCTTCAACGGTTATAGACTCGACTCACCCTGCGCACTTAGCTACAAGGGTCCGTGCACTCAGCTGCGAACTACTAGGACTCTATGCACTCAGTTGCAGAGCCTTATCCTACTCTACAACCCCAAAGACTAGACTTTACACTAGATCTTCCGCTATGCTTCTATTCCATCATCATCACTTCCATTAGATGATCTCTTAACTACTTAGAGCCTCACTCTATTTATACAATCCCATGGTCCGTGGACCATGGGTAGATCTCTAAAGCTGACATTATATTAAAAAATTAAGGGAAGACAACCCTATGACTCATTTCCAACTTCGCGCTACATGCCCACAAAGTGCAGAGTCTTTACATCAGATTTACAATTTTTCGCCAAAATCTGGGCTCTAAGCCCCAAAAAGTCCCTTGGGGGATTCTGCGCCCAATAGGCCCCCACCACAAACATCATGACTTGCCCTTGAGTCACTCTATCGGTGTGGAGATCCTTGCGTGAAGACCTCCCAACTATGCCTGGATTGCTTAAAGATCAGCAGCACACTGAGCGGCTTCCTGCTGCACTTCCTAGATGTGTTGTTCAGAGACTGTGATACCTGAGCTTCTTCCCTACATCTATGCGAGCTTGGCTTCGATCAAGGCTATAATGAGAAAGGCCTCATTGATACATGGTTGTACGTGCTCCTTCAATTCAACATCCTTGTGTCGAGTAGCATCCACCTACTCCTTGAGCACTTTCGCCTGCTACATCCACGTGAGATTCTTTGTAATGACCACCATCTACATGGTCCCTTTTATTTCATCGTACTTCTGCTATAGCTTGTGCACCTCTGTGTAAGGGCCACCATCTTCATGGTCCCTTTTATTTCATCGTACTTCTACTATAGCTTGTGTGCCTCTATTTCTAAGCGTTGTATGTTCAGGTCCTTTTGTAGAGGGGTGAGAATCTCGAATGACTCCTAAAATAGTTTTTTACAGTCATTCACTGCACTGTTGATCTCTACTATTCCTGCTGTAATGGCACCGGTGCACTGTTCCTTCACTTCAGGTGGAGTTGGAGGTTGTGCCTTCAATTGCAGCTCAACTATCTGAAGGTTCAGCTCCAGCCAAACCTTAGCCATCTCTTCTTTCACCTCATGCACCCTGCTGCTAATCTCTAGATTCGCGCCTCCATTGGTTCCTCTACTGGGATGGCCAACTCAGGGACCATCTGGTAGGGTTCCTCAACCACCCGCACTAGCTGTCTATTCTGGGTCACAACCTCATCGTGCTGCAGGCTTAGTTTTTCAATATTAATTCACTATTCGCTCATCGCTGGGAGTGCGCAACCCTCCGTGGCCCACAGTTCTCTATTCACTTCATCTTGTAGAACATAGAGCATCTCCCAAGGAGTGTAGCCAGGTTTATCCCAACTCCCTTCAGCGCATTGACCATAGGCCTATCGGCCTCATTTTCTGTAACCAGTTCTCCCTTTGGCAGCACTATAGTGTTGGTCATGCAGGCATGTAGCATTTCTTTAGTCACGGTCGTGCCTACTGTGAGGTTGGTCGACAGAGTACTAGCCTAAAGAGTGCGCACCTGCAACTCTTGTATTTGTGCCCTGAGGACCCCCAACACCATCTAGCTTTCCTCTGTGAACTATTAGAGGGCCTCCGTGGTGACATCCCACATCATCTCCCCTATGTCATGGAGATCCCATTAAATGAGGGCGATCGGCTTGAAAGACATCTTGGAGGCCTTCAACTTATTCCGCATCCCCACCTGCTCCCTCAGGTGTTGTTGCTTCAGCTGTGTGGATGCTCTCTATGGGTCTGCACCACCTTCCTCTATATCTATCTCTTGTTCTGGCGAAGGTGACTTCTGGCCCTCGCACTCCTTCTCTGATACCTTTTGTTGTTCTTTTGTTGCCTTTGTAGTGTCCTGTGCCTCCTACGTCTTCACTACTACTGCTTCATTCTGTCACTTCTCTACCAACTGTGCCATCCGTAGTTTTGCCTCCTCCTTCTTCCTTTATGTAGCAGACTTCTCTTATTGCACCATGGAGCTAGATGAAGCATGCCACTGTGGCATCCATGACTCAAGGATGGTGAATATAACATCGTCCCTCACCAGGTAAGGTATCTCATTCCATTTCTTCGCGGGGTCCTTACGCACCCTAATATACACATGATGGAGTCCGCCTTGAACTCCACGAAGCTCTATAGACTATTGTAGATAGTGGGCGATAATCATGGCTTGTGATTAATCTCCATTCTGATGTTCATTTCCATGAACACCCAGAATATTTTATTGTCTCTGATCCTCTCTGTATCTTTAGTTTCCCAAAGTGAAGCATACTTCACTGTCTCAAGAAGATCCTGTGCAATTGTTGGAAACTAGCTGTCCCGAGGCAATTCCCAAGCCACCGGCACTATGGACAGTAGAAGCCATGCATAGTGGAAAGTCTTCCCCTGCTCTTGTTCCTCATGGCAGTTTTCTAGGAACTCCGTGCACAAGTAATCTGCCCAGTTAAACTAGACCCCCTCTGTGCACCATGCGACGAGTGCAACCACCGGTGCGGGCACCTGATCTACGCGACACTTCCGTATAACCTTCCCTACCAGTATTTGTGTCGTGAATATGACTGTAGCGTTGTTGATACTGGAGATTGCATATCCTCTCTTCTTCTTCTCCAACTTGAATTTCTTGTTCATGGCCTCTGTGATGGCCAAATCGTCACTTTTACCCTGAGAGATATTCACTAGGTGCCCCCCCCAGCCATAAGGGAGTTGGGTAATTATGTGAATTAGGTGGACTGTGATGGGGAAGGGCTCCTCTAGCCACAAACAACCATCATGCATGAGGAAGAGTAGCTGCCTGATGAGAAAGATAGTCACTGGGGCACGATGGTAGTGCGAAACCTAGAGCAGGTTTAACCCGACCTTCTCTGCACCTTGCAACCACTTGTGCGACTCGAACTCTATGACTCCCACTGGCGTGTTTTTCTTTTGGCACATTAGCTGTGTGGTTGCCAAATGTGGGAATTTCTCATAGTTCATGAGATCCCAGTCTTCAAATTTTAGAATCAGTACCCATCCCAAGTGCACTCCATCAAAAATTATGTCATCAGGGAGTAGTGGAGTCTGCAGAGAGATTTTTCTCTCATCTAGGTCCTTGGGAACCCTTGCTTTCCCCTTCCACGGAGGAACATATGCAGGCAGCGTAGTCATAGGGTCTGCACCCTAGGTTTCTTCCTCCATTTCTCATTTGTCCTCCTCTTCTACCAGGATTTCCTCAAGGTCTTCCTCCTCCTCACTAGCTTCCAAATTGATTAACTTCCTCTTTTCTTCCATGGTAAGTTTATTCCTTAGCGGGTTTCTAGGGGACATGCACATCAATACCATAGCCTACTTTTCATTCTTACATTTAGGCGTGCACAATGATTTAGGGATTTCTATGACTATCCTGACACTTTCTGGGGCATTTCCTACCGTCATGGCCTGCGCGGCCTCTTCAGCAGTCATTTCTCTGATATCCCTAGCTTCTTCAGATGCTACCATATAGTTGTTCCATAAATCCCTCAATGGCTCCGGTAAGTGCTCAAACAATGCCTTCGACTTCAAAAAATCAAACAGATATGGGTTGAAGAATCTCTGGGTACACAACAACTCAATTCTCAAATCGACAAGTGTTTTTTGTTGGGCATCCCTTTGCAATTTATAGTTCCTTTTGAATTTGAATTCGACTGTTCCCCCCAAATCCAGTCTATTAATGCTCCCTTGGTAGCAGATTTACCTAAATCTAGCCCATAAAGTTCACCTTAAATGCCTGCCACTCACTCCATTTGGTCTCAAATCAAGCATCACATCGTGAATAGTGATGTAACAGTTACTTTCCAGCCAACCCGCATGACAGCGCAGCTACCTTTTGCTATCGTGAAACCTGTTATACCTCGCTACTACGTGCAGTCTTGACATCACGTAGCTCTTGGGCAGAGTAGTTTATAGTCCCATGCCTCCTTTCAACTACCTAGAGTGCTAAGGCTATGCTTCCCTCAGTTAGTCAGATGGTTGGGCCACCTGTTTATAGCTTCAAATGACTACCATTTACTTTTCCTGGGAAGAGTTCGCCATTCAGTTTCTCCAACTGCACCACACCACCATCTGTGATCTCCTTAATAACATATGGTCCCATCTAATGCATTTGGATCTTACTCGGGAATTTATCAAACTTACTATCATATAACAATACCAAATAATTCACCCTAAAGGTGCGCAACCTGATATATCGATCGTGCCAATCCTTTTCGCGTTGCTTTTGTACCTGCTGATGGAATCCAACCAAAAATCATTCTTCTTCAAGCTCTTCCAATTATGCGAGCCTTTCCTCCAAGGCTCCGTGTCTATCATACCTATGAGTGCTACTATGTGCAGACTAGGCACGATATATTCCATCAGAATTACGACTTCCACTCCATAGACAAGTTGAAAAGGTGTCTATCCTGTCAGTTTCTTGCATGTTGTCCTATAAGCCCATAGAACTACAGGTACACACATGTCCCAATCAATTCACTACACATTGCATACTTTCATCAGTGTGATCTCCAATACTTTGTTAAATGCTTCTATGGTCCCATTAGCTTGTGGGCGATATGGTGTGCTTTTCTAATGATACACCTGAAACTCTTCCATTAGCGAGCTGATTGTTTCATTCAGGAAATGTGTACCGTGATTGCTCATCAAGATCTTCGGAAAACTGAATCACATCGGTACATGTTCAAATAGGAACTTCACAACCATCGTGGTCATGCAATCTTTTTCCAGCTGCACTTCTGCCCAATGAGTCAGGTACTCTATTCCGGTGATAATATATCTCGCGTCTATCTTTCCTTGAGGTTTGATAGGTCCTACAAAGTCGATCACCCACTTTTGAAAGGGTTGCAACAGCCTTTGTGGATTCAAAAGCATCTCATCCCTTGTTTACAAACCACATGTCCCAGTAGGTTCCCAAAAGGAACGAGGAACATACACTTCTTGAGGTTGAGCATGATTTGGTATCTTTGGCATATATCTAGCATCAAGCATAGGTTCGCTACATGGCACATAACTAGCCCAAATATAGTCCAGTCATCAAAATAAACCTCCAACAACTTATGAATATATTCCTTGAACATCGCAACAACCACATGCGATAAGATAGCCAATGCATTATTCAATCCAAACAACATGATAGGGTATTGAAAGAAACCCCACTCTATCGCGAAATTTTTCCTACTCCTATCCTTCGGGATGATTCTGATCTGGTGGTACCCCGAGAACCCATCAGTGAAAGAATATGCCTCCTAACCACCTACATTGTCCAATACATCATCTGTGAACGGAGTTGGGAATGGATCATGTACACACGCATCATTCAACTTTCTGAGATGCACGCATATTCTTATTTCATCCTTCTACTTTTTCTCTTGTACCACCATCGGGCTTACCCAATCAGATTCCTCCACAAGCTCAATGATGCCTACCATGAGCATCTTGTCTAATTCAATGTGGAACTTTTCCTTGTATTTCAGATTTAAGCGATACAACCTCTACTTAACTGGCTTCACATCGGGTTTCAACGTGATCTTCATCACCCCTAAATCTCTAATTATTCCCTCTAAGTCTGTAAACTTGGCCGGGAATAAGTCCTGATATTCGCAGAGTAATTCAGTGACCTTTTCCACCATTGCATTGTCCCAGTAATCCCCAATATTTGTGAATTTAGGTTCTTCCTTTGTACTAATATTCACCTTCTTATTCTTTACTGGTGTGGTTATGTCATGGTTATCAATTTGTGGTCCTTGAACCTCACATTGTCCTTCTATCTCTAGAATATTAAATTTCCATGGGTCTTCATCCTCTTCCTCAGTAGTCACATTATAACACTCCAGTGTGCAACTTAACTGAGTAGCCCATTTAGGCTGAATTGATTCTACTGGCTCCTATGGTATCCTGAAGATGGCTGCTTTTACCTGTTGTAGTGCTTCATCAATACTATCCCATCCATCCTCAATGTTGAAGGTCATCACGAACCCTTCACATAGAACATCCCATTTGCCTATCCCTTGGTGGAGCTCTGTTTCTATATACCAGTTCATTTGTATAACATCCAGGGTATGGTAGAACAGGTGCACCTACTCAAGTTGTGGCTTTTCCCCGTGGGCCTGTGTCCACTTAGCTAGATGTGTGCGTAGATCATCCTGCCCATTGTACTTGTCTTTCAATCGCACTCAAGGCTTCCCAAATTGTGTGTGTATCATACTCCTACATTCACACCAGTCTTCAAAGCTCCCTATGTGCATACCCCAACACCTTGCGAGCATAGCATGCAGTATCCAATTCAAGGCCTGAAACATTTCTTTTCTAGCACCTCCCTTTCAAGCTTATCCAAGAAAGTATCTACCTCACTTAACCCATCATAAGTAGGTAGGTCTCTCACTTCTATTGATACACAACACAATGATCTTATCATCATATTGCAGTTCAGCATGGTTACTTCATGTAACTGATTTTCTCATCACTCTATCTCCTCATCCGAATCTGAAGTACAGGATCACTCACGCTCCCATGAAATTTTCCCATCCGCAGTGGGATTTACCTAGTCTTGCTCTTGCACAGTTATCTTGTAGATGCAGTCCAAATCATCATCACTTTCATAGTTTCGCATCATTTCTATATAACGTGATCCTTCAGCAGCATACAAGGGTATAAATACACGTAGAGACTTCTTCTCAAAAATCATCTTGTGCTTTTTCATATTAATCACCCCGTTCATGTCAGTGGCCCAATCAATTCCTAAGGGTGTGGAGTAGGGATTCCTGTCATTAATAATCTCTATCACTTCAAAGTCTGCTAGTGTGCTCACTCCTTCAATATTCACAATAATTCCCTTCAATCTCGCCATGGGTATTATCTTCTACTGGTTCGCCATTTGTAGCTGAATATTAGACCACTGCAGCATAGGTCTCCCCATGCACTCCCATGTATAATTTGGCAGAACATTCAAGTCTGATCCTAAATCTAGAATTACTTAGTCCATTTCATATTCTATAATTTGTGCGGTCAACTTTATTTCTTTCCTTGTCCTCATCTTATGTTTTCCAATCTTCCAGACTACGCGCGGTTCTCCTGGCGCGGTCCCAATGCATCTATTAATGAGTTCCTGTAATCCTTTTTCAGCCTTACTATCATGTAGTAACTTCATACATGTTTCTAGGAATGTCATGAGCATAGATGGGTCCATCTATGGATCCAGCCTATCTTTGCTTCCTGAAGTGGAGGCATCAACGAAGTTCTTCTTAGCTTCCATAAAGGTTTCTTGGGTGCGCTCCAAATCAAACTCTGGTTCTTTCGTCGAAGCTTTGCAAACCCAAGTACATTCTTCTGGCTATTTACCTCTGTCATCTCCCATCATGATTCCACTTTAGAGCACAACGTTCACATTTGGATAATCATCACATGGCTTAGACCTCATCATCTACAGGTTGTTAGTAGGGGGAGGTGGTAGTGCTCCCTTATCATGTATCCTAGCTATCAGCATAGGACAATCTTCCTTCTCATGATCAAAAAACGTATAATACAGACATGATGGATGCATTGGGTTCATACAATCATGGGCATAATGTACTAGCCCTCCGCAATTGTAGCATATCAGCTATCCTCGACCTCTTACAGGTCCTCCTCCACCTCGGCCTCATTCGTGCCCCTGAAGTCCTATTCGCCCCTCCTGCGTTCTAGTGTAGGGGCCACATTCGGCCTGAACTCTATAGGTGGCAGTTCTATCTATCATCGGCTCATAGATTCTATAAGTGTTCTCATCATGTCCCATTGATCTACAAAAGTTGCAGAACAATTGTTTCGAATTTTGCGTGTATTTTTGTAACAAATGGCAGTTGTCTGTAGCATGCTTTCCACCTATTTGACAAATCTCACACCACAAAGAAGGCATTGTGCTAGGTCCTACTTGTACTTCCAGCCTTAACGGCATCAGTCCTCCTCCTATGAGGTAATTTGGAAACACCGGACAGTGGTTCTTATCATGACCCTGACCCTTGCATTGTATGCACCACACCTCTTTGCGCACTTTTGGTTGAGTTGTCCTATCCTGTTTCAAACTCTACATCTCAAGGCATAAGTTTTTCAGCTGCGCATGGATCTTCTAAACTCCTAAGTTGGGATCCTGCATTGGGGTTTCATGCAGCCTCATCGCGATCTCTAAGGCCTCTACCTGAGTTGTTAGCTTTTGCTGTGATAGCGCACTCCTAAAATGTGGCGTTAACAACGCTACAAACCATTCGAGGTGTTGTCCATCTGTCAGACTCATATTAGCTTCACAAATCATACACTTCAGCCTCTGATGCAGCTCCCAAGGAGTCTCACCTAGTAGCATCATGATCTCTTTGAATCCAATGATCGACTATGCTTCAGACTTTGGCTTGCTAAATTCCTTATTTAGTGCAATTTGGATATCCGTGATTACTGCATTCGAATTAACATTTGAGTGCTTAATGTATGAGGTCAGCATGCGATCTTGCAGAGCACTAAACATCATCACTTTCTTTATATTGTCATCTGTAACTCCCTGTGCTTCCCATACAACTCTTACCATGAACCAAAATTGGTATGGACCCTCATTTCCCAATCACTTAACACAGGAAACTTTATCGTGCTTGCCATGTTGAAACACGGTGGTGGTAGACGTGGTACAGGTGAAGATGGAGGTGATGCGGTGAAGCTAGTGGTGACATGGGTGGAGGTGTTATTCATGGAATTCTTTGCCTTATCAAATGGATCGAACTTCATGGAAAGACCTTCTCGAGCTCTTCCTTGTCCGCTCGCAGAGGTGAAATCAAAGTGCTATTTTCTGGTCCCTTACTTCTTTCATTTCTATAGGTTTTTGCACTTCACGTAGCTCCAACATAAAGGTAATTTCATAACTCTATTTTCACACAATAACATTTTAATCCAAGTGTTCAAAGACTTTACGTACTTACCTTGCGGTCCTTTGAGAAATCATCGCTCTGCCTCGCTATAGCTAACTAAAGTGTCTATCGCGAACTCAGTAATGAATCCTCCTATAATCTGATCGAGCCAGTGATCAATAGCATGTGCGATCTTATCCTCTGATGCTTCCAACCTGCACACTAACTCTAGGGTCCACATAATAGGACCGTAAAGTTTCCACCTCCCTTGGCTATCTGCTAGCTTCACAATCTACTCGTACAGCTTAGTAGGGAAAGATGCAAAGAAGATTTTGTGGATCTCTGTGTATAGATAGCAGTCTAACCACTCTTCTTTTATTAGTCATGGATTGTGGTTCTCCTGCGCCGTGAACTCATGAATTCTCCTGTCCAACCAACCTTTAATTTCCTTCCTAGTTGGATTCCAATGATATGACATCAGACATCTCTATGCAAATTTTGATCCTGGCAATAGAACCATTTGTTGGCTTATTAGGGCCTAATCCAGGTTTGAAGTTAATTAGTCAAACAAATCCCTACACCATTGGCCCTTTCAGTATCAACCCGGGGTGCGTGGATTGAAGTCTCACTCAAAGCAGTATGGGGGGATGCTAGAACAAAGTTTCGCACCATTGAGATGTCAGAGGTGTCGATCTAGTCTAACTATGCCTACCTTTGTGCAGGTCACTTCGTGCACTATTCTAACCTATGATACCTTCGTGATCCACTATAATTGTCCTTCGCGCAGCCCTAACCAAGGGTTGAGGTGATTTCGCACTGCTATGGTAATGATCTGTGCTATTTCCCTAAGTTACACTACGTATCTTACTTATCTTCTTACAAATGCTAGTTAACTTCATGTAAATAGATACTTTATCTCACATTCACTTAATCAACACAATCATATAAGTTCGTGCACCATATAAACAATAAAAATGCAACTCATATCCAATATACTCAATGCATAAAATAGGAAATAGATACACATAATTGATACAAAACTTCTCTTTATTAATGCTTCAATGGTTATGTTAGAGTCAGTCTTTGTAGCCTTCTTCCAGTGATCAAACATGCTCTTACACAAGTGATTTTAAGGTGTCAAGGTCAAATTTTATCATTTCAGTGAGATCAAAGTAAAATTGGTCATAGGCATTAGTCGGGGTTTGATTTACCTTGCTAAAGTTGTCCAAATTGATTTTCCTGTCAAATTCAGCTGAGTCTACCATCATTTAGAGGGTTGTCATCATCATGTCAAGCTCCATTGGGTCATTTCAACTTGTTCATGTTCAGTGGTGCCTAGCAAGTTCATTTCCCTTCCTAGGGTTTGAAGCTATTTCATGGATGGTCAATCATTGGAAAAATTTGTATCTTGATGTTATACACTTTCCCTATACATAAAAAAACTTATAGCACTTCCATCCTGAGATCCCCAAATCCTCACTTTCATACAAACCCTAGTTCCTTGTACAACCTGGCAATTTTCTATGGTTGGGCCTGTGGTTTGCCTTTTTGGACCCCTTCCCCTCACTCAATTTCTGATATTCCACTTTCCCCTACTTCCTAACATCCCTCCACACTTCCCAAAATTTTCTCAAGAATTTAGAAGCTCCCTATCCCCTTCATTTCACTTCATTCCGACAAATCCCTTGTCCCACACATCGGGATATGTTTCACTCAAATGAGGTTTCTGAGCAATCTAAGATGAATTTGAGAAAAATGAGAGAGGTTTTTGTTAAAAATAGACAGGGAACAAAAACTTCCTTCACTTTTTACACAGGCGTCATGGTTCTGAAGAAATGTCAGAAATATAATTGTCTCGGGAGAATTGATGCACCTCTGGAGCGACCTCGGGAAAATCAAGTTTTCTCCCAGCTCTATTGGCCAAATGACTTTTTTGATGATTCAAACGATAACTAGAGACAATCAGATTTCGAATGAGCTATCATTAGCTCAATTTGGAGTTGAGGAAGGCATTCAAAAGTTGACTATAAAAGCACTCTGCCTTTAGGCAGCCTCATTTGGCACAGTTCGACCAGTCTTGGGAGATTTGATTTTTTACAGAGCAAATGAACTCCAAATTGCAAAATTCCAATTGGTCTGGATAGTAGACACAAAGATCTTTCCAATGTGCTATCCGGAGCTCAATTTGGGGTTGAGAAAGACATCCAAAAGTCGCCCGAAACAGTACTCTACCTTGAGGCAGCCTCATCTCGTACAGTTTGACTAGTCTTGGGAGATTTGACGTTTGACAAGGCAAATGAACTGTAAATCACAAAATTCTGGTGGGGTTGGAAAGTAGAAAGGAAGGGATTTCCAAAAAGCTATTCTATGCTCAATTTTGACATCAATAAGGCCTCCACACATCACTTGTAAAAGAGCACGATGCACAGGAGGAGCACGACGGTTTTATAAATATTTTCACTCCATATGGTCAGTTATACAAGTGGCAAAAGAAGGCAAAGGGTCTCCCAAGCCATTTGTCATGTTTGAAACACTAAACCTGTAGCTGATGGTTGGCTCTCCACCTTCATTTGGTGATCCTTGGTTGTTCTATCTCTTCATAGCACATTCTATATATTGTATGCAAACCATTTGCAAAGCAAGTTGGGTTTGTTGGCTTGTAACTTCTGGGAGACTATGGGAAAGAAACTTTGTTTCTTCATTGTACATTTTTAAAGAGAATTAATGAAAGGCAACAGCTCTGTTTCATGAGATTCCTATGGTTGTGAGTATATCAAGTGTTTCTCTTATGTTTCATATGTACCTTGTTATGTTTTGTATTCCATTTCGCACTTATTTTCTTGCGAGATTTTTCGAGTGAGATCAGGTAGAATTCAATTCTAATTGCTCTACCTGTGGGAAAATTTCATATACAGTGTTTATTCTTTTGTTTGAAAAGGATTCATCTCCTATGCCCTTTTCAACTCCTTAATCATTCTCTCCATTCCTTTGTTATGTTCCATAGTTTCATCTCGTATCCATTTCTAGTGAAATTTTTCGAGTGAGATCAGGTAGAATTCAATTCTATTCCTCTACCCGTGGGAAATTTCATATGCATTGTTCATTCTTTTGTTTGAAAAGGATTCATCTCCTATGCCCTTTTCAACTCCTTAATCAATCTTTCCATCCTGCCACATTTTAAAATTAAATTTGCTATGCTTTCAACCTACCTTGCCTCACGAAATAATCTGTGCCTTCATTTTTAGTTCTTTGTTCATTGAGGTCCAGTGAATCCATAACATCCTAGAAATACAGTCATTCATAAAAATCACTCCTTGTTTTCATTTTCACTTACTAGCCTAAGACAAATATTTCATTGTAAGTCATCTCAGGCCATTTCGTTTACTTATTCACTGAGTGTGACTTGGAGAGAGCCCTCTCCTATTCCAGTACGGCTAGCTACCAGACTGAGCATGGTTTGTGGTTACCTTGAATTTTTCCTTCCTTCAGCGTGAGGCAGATTTAGGTGCTAACAGGTTACAGACTTGACTCACCCTATGCACTTAGCTCCAGGGGTCCGCGCACTCAGTTGCGGACTACTAGGCCTCTGTGCACTCAGCGGCAAATCCTTCTCCCACTCTACGACCCCAAAGACTACACTTTACACTTAGATCTTCCACTATTCTTCTATTCCATCATCATTACTTACATTAGATGATCTCTTAACTACTTAGAGCCTTGCTCTATTTGTACAATCCCATGGTTGCGGACCATGGGTAGATCTCTAAAGTTGAAATTATATTAAAAAATTGAGGGCAGACAACCCTATGACTAATTTACAACTTTATGCTCCGTGCCCACAAGGTGCAGAGTCTTTACATCGAATTTACATTTTTTAGCCAAAATCTAGGCTTTAAGCCCTAAAACTTCCCTTGGGGGATCCCGTACCCAACACACTCCCTAAGAACTATTAGGATGAGTTATAATGGTCCCCATGCATGAGCAAGGGGCATTAGTCCCTTGGGTAACTCTTTGTGTTGCCTTAGGGGCAACGTTAGTAAATTTTTGTGAGGTTTTGGAGGTCAAAGGAGTTGGTGATTGAACAATTTCCCACTTTTTACTCATATGTCAGCCTAAAAAGGAGGAAACATCAATCTTCGACCTATTTGAGGATATTTCTATTTCTAATGGAGTCTAATAGAAAGGGAAAGAGTAATAAAGAAAGGAAACATCATAGCTTTTTCCAAAGGGAACTCATGGGATAGTTGGAAAGGATTAGCCTCTCATTCTATATATTGGAGGCTTGGGGCATTGTGAAAGAGGTTGGAAGGTTGAAGGATTGCCAAAGGATTTTTAAAAATTTGTATAGACTTAGTGATTTACCAAGAGGGTAAGAAGAGAGAGAGAGAGAGAGAAAGGCGATGGAGGATTAAGGGAAGCTTGATTCACCAGATGGTTGCAATCAGCTTTTTCTATTAATAATATAGACCTGTAGTTGTGTTGTCTACTCTATGGAGTTTATGTTGTGTTCATTTATGTATTGATGCAATGCCATAGTTTATGAGTAGCTTAGATGCATGTTATTTAACATATTTATATATTGATGTCTTGATTAACAAATTTTATATGTTGTAGTATTACTCCTTATCTTGTTTATATGCAGGTGTTGATCTAGGAGCTATAAGAGAGGTCTTCCACTCTACTACATTGGGTTCTCCATCAAAACTGCATCAAGATATGAGGTAATCTCTTCCCTCCTGATTTGAATATCATTCATTAATATGGATATGTATATGATTCTTTGTGCTAGCTGTAGTTAATCTAACCTGTCAGCCAAGGATCTTGGGAATATCATTTAGGGTATTCTAGCCACAACCACCCACACATTAATCCCTATAGCATAATTGATGAATCCGTTGGGGAATATATGTAGTTCCCAATTTTCTTTTACCAAGTTCTTGGATCTCTCTTTCTTCCAGGCCCTCTTGTGCTTTTGGGTTCCCTTTCAGCCCATTCAAGACTCTCCAACACCCTCCTCACTATGTTCAGCTTTCATTTTGACCCTACAAGACTTGTTTTTGAGCTTCTTCCCCCCCTAACACATGCCAGTAGTGCAACCAAAGAGTTATAACACTCTATTGGCTTGAAGACAGAGTGTTAGTGTGCACATTAACTCTTTGTGCCCTCTTCTGAATGGCATTAGCTAGCCATATCTTGATCAACAACCAATTTTGTGAAATCTTGGGTTATGGAAGCTTCCTGTAGTCTGATCAAGGATTTGTAATTGTGCACTTTTGTTTGGTTCCCCATTTCCTGAGAATTTCTATTTAGTTGGTTAGATTCTGCATTTATTTGGGTTAGTCGTTAAAGAGAATTGCATGTTTGCAATTTGTGCTTGTGTTTTACTCCACTGGATGCATGATACTTATTAATGTATAAATGATTCTCTCCTTGTAGAAATAACTTATTCATCGAACTAAAATTGAAAGTCATTTTATGCATGGTTTGTTTCAGAGTCCAACAAAACTCCATACATCAACACCCCTTTTGAAGACAAGTACATTTAAAATCTATCTCATAATAAAATAAATCATCAACTCTTTTTTGAGTATACACACATATTATTCTAAGCTAGGATCTTGGGTTAGGTAGTTGTGAGTTAACTACCCAAGATCATAAAATTGAGACTAGTGTGTTAAAGAGGGAAAATTATGTTTCACTCATACTATCCGGGACCACTGCAGTCAAAGAAGAGCTAATGTGACACGACATTGGAATGTGAAATAAGGTATCCCACCTTCGATTTCATATCCATTGCATATTATGTGTATCAGGGATCCCTTGGGGGTTATCGGAGCTAAGTCGGGAACGTAGGTATCCTACCCACACAACTTACTGTTTGCGACCATGTCCCCCATGGTAGTGTTTGTAATTTGAGGTAACCATAGTGTCCATACCTTTTAGGGATGAACACAAGTTGACTGGTGCAAGCTACCCTAGTACCTAAATAGATTAATGTAATTTGTCCTCAGTTTTTGCGAGGGTTCTCATCTTCACGAGCATACTTTTCCCCTTAATTTTAGGTTTGGGCAAAGCTCAAGAGTATTCCTAACTGTACATTTGGAAAACTCTCTCTTTTATCCATTGTGGTACTAGGTTTCATCTCCAACAAATGGTGGTTATCACACATAGTCATATACCCTACTTGTTGATTGACTTTTAGAGTAATTTTTTTTTAGTTTCTAGTTTGTTATCACTAAGACTATACTCAATATCGCTATAAATTTTCTTGATCTAATATATTGGTCATCGAGGCTACATATGGCCCTCATCGTCAATCTCAACAACAACAAGGTCTTCCTTTGTTACTTGTGGAGGATCCACCAAGCCTTCATGAACCATATTACCCAACTTCAAGTAATCAGTCTCTAGTATCTAACATCAAATCAATCAATACATTTCAAGACTCCATACTCCCAGAAGATTTTTTCACTTAATGTTTTGTACCTCCTAATCCACCTATCACTGATCCTTTGGGACCCCTGTTGATTCAAGTATCACCTGTACCTACCATTTCTTCCACTGTACCTACATCCATCATTCCATCGATGGCTAATGGGCTGTGAGATTTTATGGACAACTTTAGTCCACCCTCACTTCCCCAGCTAATAGTTAGTAATACACCACTAATTAGAAACACCGTTATCCAAATTGTGCCAAGTCCGAGAAACTTAGTTACACCTAACATGAGTGGAACCTAGTACATATCAGTTTCTATCCCTTTTTTGTCTGATCTTGGACCTTCAACTAGCACTCCAAATAGAATTGTTAGCACAGGTCCCTTCAGTAATCCCTTTGGTTGGAATCCTTTGTTTAGTTCAAACCCCTAAGTTCAAATGGTAGGGGGAACTGTTCCCAACATGCACATATAGGTAGGAGGCATTACAGTTCCCCCTTCAATTATAGTACAATTTGGATAGTCATTGATTAACATCAATCCTCCATATGTCACTCAAGTTTCGATGACCAACTATGTGGCTCCTGGCGGAAATCAATATTATATCCCCAACCTAACAACCCATATAGAGAGAGGAACACTATATGAATATTCCTCAAGGAAACTATTATTCAGCAAACCTAGGTATAATGTTGGGAAAAATATGATGGGTGGACTGCAAGGACCCTCAAGTCATTCATCATCACCCTCGTCAAAATTTCAGGCACCAAATACTTTGCCTTTTTTTGCCAATAATCGACATCCCCAATCTATAGGAACTAACCAATGACCCCATCTACCATAACTTACATTGACCCCCAATCCCGCACAAAATCCCTGCCAACATCCTAAAGTTTGAAGGAAAACAAGTGGATGATCCAGGTACACATGTCACCACCTATCAACTATGGTGCGTATAAAACTCCATGGTGGATGACAGTATCCAGCTCTAACTCTTCCCCTACACCCTTACATTCAATTCCACCAAGTGGTACATTGAGTTATCATGCACATTAGTTAATACCTCTGGCACCTTGGTGATGGAATTTTTAAAGAAATTTCAGTTACCCATTCACTATGAAAATGGGATGGAACTCCTTACTATTTTATGCCATAACACCTCCCCCCATATCTCTTATCACATTCATGAATGGAGATGTAGGCGGAGGATAGTCAAAGCTCCCATTTTGGATTATCTATTAGCAAATTGGTTATGTAAATATCTTCTTCCCAAAATCGCAAAGGATGCTATCTTAGGTGGTGCAGTCAATGAAGATGAATCCATTTATCGTGTCGAGCACTTAGATTTGATTTATTTACAGTCTGGCACATTATACGACATTATCTCTAATTTCCCAAGAACTTCTATTTCTCATGCTACACAACAACTCGACACGCACGTTGATGGTATTATTAGCACTACCTCTCAGTCTATTGTAAAACAAAGTAGCATGCACATTGTCGAGTTGTCTATTGATCTCACTACCCAATCAACTTCTCTTCCTACCACTTTAATAAACTCTGTGCAATCTACATAAAAACCAAATGGTAAGAATAAGAAGAATAAGAAAAACATTGCTCCATCTAAAGAGAAGTTAGCAAAGCCATCCAACCCAAAGCAGAAAGTTGCTACACCACCTGAAAGTGGAAAGGACAAATCTATCAAGTTCCCTTGCAAAATATATGTGGAAGACCATATGACACATAATTTTCTGTGTCTCCAAGAATTCACATATATTCTTGCTCAAAAGGACACTGATCGGACCCCCACATTCCTACCTACTCAATAGTAGCAAAATCTTATTGCAAACCCACCTCAACCCCCACAAGGGGGTAATAGTATTTCACATCATCCTTACACTGGTGAAGGATCATCGACCATTTACACCTTTGAAACAATTGATCTTCAAACATGAGCCAACACTTATGGAGCTCCAGTCGCTGATGCTCAAGACGTTGCCTCGAGTTCAAACCCACCACCACCCAATGATATTCATATTGAAAGGTCATATTTTGATCTTGTAATTCACTCCCCAAAAGGGGCACTTTGTCACACAACACATAATACATCTGTACATGCTCCCCAGGACTACAATATTGTAGAAATTTGGTGAAAGCATCATTAGCTATGTCTACACTCGAAGTATTGCAAACTTGTCCAACACAAAGGAAAGCTTTGCTTTCAACTATTCATGCGGTTGACCCTTAAGATTCCATGCTAGCAATATTCAACATGGAGAAAGGTAAACCTCCCCTTTCCCACCAGCTTGCATTTCAAGTGCAAATTTTTTTGAAAGGACAAGGTGTACATAGAACTGTCATTGACGAAGGTGCTTCGACCTGTGCCATGTCTACTTCATGTTGGATCACCTTGGGTTGTCCAACCCTCTCTCCACTGTCAAATTCCCTTCAAGCATTCGATGGCCATAATTTCATCACAAAAGGTCACTTTGTTGACCACCCAATCACTTTGAGTGGCAAAATGGTAATCATGGACATTGAAGTCGCAGATCGAAAACTCGATTATAATATTCTTTCGGGCCATAGTTGGACTTCTGCAATGACTTCCATTATGTCTACATTTTTCCCAGGGAAAATTTTAAGAACCCCCCCTAAATTTACATGTATAATAAATGGGTGAATCTCCATGGTATATAGGAAAAATGGAAGGCGATTTTATCAATAATATGATATGTATATATAATTTTTTTGGCGAATCTCTCACCAGGCATGGCGAATATTTTACTCAATTATAAAATCTTTTGTTTATTGAATACACAAATGAAATCATTGCATTTCTTTAAAATATCTTTTGAAATCAAAATTACTGAAATTACATATCAATAATCTAGTGGGTGTAAGATAAAATTCACCCGTGCCATTCACAGAAAGCATGACAAAAAACCTAATACTATATATAAAACCAAGAAAAATTCAAATTCATCACTTCTATGATATGTATATATAATTTCTTGGCGAATCTATCACCAGGCATGGCGAATATTTTACTCAATTATAAAATCTTGTGTTTATTGAATACACAAATGAAATCATTGCATTTCTTTAAAATATATTTTGAAAAATTCAAATTCATCACTTCTATGTTCCACTTCTAGGGACCTCGTAACCACCCTACCAATACACAAGTATGTTCCTGTTTGCAATTAGAAAAATTACCCAAATTACAATCTATTTACTCCAGCATATGTTGGAAAGTTATATAATGATGACTAGTGCAATCAATCCATTCCTTTTAGCCCTCGATTTGTTTCAGTTTAAAACATAAGTATACAAATATACTTGTTCAGTGTCTATGCTTTAACCATTCACCTTAAGATGTTTTTACAATATAATTTCCTAAGTCTATTTAATATCTTCATTATCATAAAAACCAACCTATATCCATCTTAACTCCACATTTACCACTCTTAGGGGGATGAAATCTATTTATCCCTCTGAGCACTTGGTAGACCCAGAATTAAGATGGATCTGAGATAGAATTTCCCCTTTAAATAGTCTATGCTCACATGAATACCATGGGTCAATACCATGGGTTATCATAAACCTGGAGCTTAAAAATTACTATTAGTAATTTATAAAAATTAATAAAATTAATAGTTGATTTTATTTT
>APFE030600707.1:77203-116568 GCA_000404065.3 Pinus taeda | reverse complement strand
ATCAAATATTTTTCACTCTATGCTAGTTTGCATATCACGATATTTGATACCTCTTGGGGTTAGTAGATCCAGAGTAAAGATGGATCTATTTTGGTTTAATTCCCCCATTTAAATAGGCTACATTCCAAGTGAATACCATGGGTCAATACCATGTGCCATTTTGGTGAATACCATGGGTCAATACCATGTGCCATTTTTATTTTTATTAATATTGATATTAGGGTTAATAATGTTTTCTTGCATGGTATTAATATAAAAAAATAAAAAAATGTTTTATTTTTTTACCATACCTCTCGTTTATTTATATTTTTGTTAATTTACCATACCATTCAGAAATACAAGGTGACTTATGGAGTAAATATAAAAAAATGTTTTATGGAGTAAATATAAAAAATTGTTTTATTTGTTTACCATACCTCTCGCTTATTTATATTTTTATTAATTTACCATATCTCTTTTACAAATATGGTATTTGACCCATAGGATTCACTTAAATAAAACCTCTTTCTTGAGCCTTCATAAATAGAACGAGGGTTATGGACTAAATATAAAAATAGGTTTTATTTATTTACCATGCGTCTAGTTTATTTATATTTTTATTTATTTACCATACCTTTTGAGCAAGTATAAAAAGACGTTTTATTTATTTACCATACCTCCACTTTACTTATATTTTTATTTGTTTACACCCTTACATGTATATAAGGTGACTTATGGAGTAAATATAAAAAATGTTTTATTTATTTACCATGCCTCTCATTTATTTATATTTTTATTAATTTACCATATCTCTTTTATAAATATGGTATTTGGCCCATAGGATTCACTTAAATAAAACCTATTCTTGAAAATGGGCGAATGGATTCACTTAAATAAAAAGTATTCTTGAAAATGGGCGAATGGAAGGTTGTAACTCCTAATTTCAAGGGCTAAATTTACCTTTTTTACCCTCTCCCTTAAAATAAGGTGGGCTATTTGAGGTGATTTGTAAAAATGTACTATGATACAAAATATTCGCCCACTAAAAATTTAAAACCCCTTAATTTCGCCAAAGGGCGAACTTTCGCCCCTAAAATCACCCCTAATTTTTCCACATCATCCTATTTCCATAGTATCGAAAAATAGTCATGGTGGACCAACTATCCTTCTGCACCCCATATTACTCCTTATTGCCTAGCAGCACTATACCTTCAATGGGTGGCTTACCTGACTATTATGTTAGTATCAGTATCAGTCTTTTGAAGGGTTATTCCCTGATAGGTTTCTTTCCTCTCTCACTGCTTGCAGTTCCACATAAGTTTTCTATGGTCTCCATTATTCCTCATGACCCAACCGACCCTAGATCCTCTCAACCCTATCATACATTGACTCTTATGGAGAAAAAATGTCGTTGTCACCAGTCGAATTAGCCTATCAAGCCATTCAATATCCACTTGATTCTCGAGTCACTTTTGTCATGGCCAACGGTACCACCTCCTCTCCCATAACTTCTCCCTCCATCGATCTCCTCAATCAATTCTTACCTTTGGATGAAGCTATTCAAGGGATCATGAGTTTAGAGGAGAGACCTTGGGAAAAATCTCATCATCACATTTTGATATCTGATTTGAATGTGATCCCTATACAAATCCTTTCCTTTAAACCACCTGAGGTCATTCCCTTGAGTTATATCACCATCCAAACTTTGGATTCGGAAGGGAACATGGAAAATCCTTCAAAGACAATTATAATTGATATCTTAGTCTAGACAGGCATCATGGAAAATATACAGATTGGAGCTGATTGCAATCCTGAGGAAATTGTAAGATTCACCCACCTTTTCAATGAATTTTGCGATGAATTCACTTGGTCTTATGAGGAAATTCATAGCATAGATCCATCTATTGTCGAGCATGAGATCAAGGTTTATGACAATGATAATCCTGTCAGCCAAAGCCTCCAACCAATCCACCCCCACAAAACTGCACCCATCAAGACTGAGGTGGATAAATTATTACATGTTGGTTTTGTTTTCCCCATCCCCTTAACAAAATGTTTTTCCAATGTGATTCCTGTAGATAAAAAATAGGGTACCATCCAGGCTTGTTTCGACTACCAGGATTTGAATCTTGTGTGTCCAAAAGATAATTATCTGAGACCATTCATCAAGTAGATAATCGATGATTGTCTCAGATGCAAATACTTCTCTTTTATGGATGGTTTATCAAGCTATAACCATATTTCCATAAAACCTACGAACCAACACAAAACCATGTTTATTTTCCCTTGGGGAATATTTTCATATAGAAAACTACCATTCGGTCTAAATAATGTTAGATAAACCTTTCAACAGGCCATGGACTACAAATTCCATGATATTAGACACATTTTTCAAGCTTACTTGGAGGACCTTCCAGCCTATTCAAAGAAGCAAGCCCACTACCTAGTTCATCTTAAAGCAATTTTTCTTAGATGCAGATTTTATAACATACATTTGAATCCAAAAACATGTGTTTTCTTTGTTGAGTCTAGATGCCTACATAGTTTCATTGTCTCCAAACATGAGATTAGGGTTGATCCCAATAAGGTGAATTACTCAATTTCTTGCGCGACAATTTATTTTACAGCTCCAACTTTTGCAAGGGAAAGCAAACTTCTTATGACGATTCATCATGAACTATTCCAAGCCAATGAAAGGCTTTATTTACCTATTAAATAAAGGAGTACCATACTTTTTGGATGATTAAGCCCAATGATCATTTGATGCCTTGAAAGAGGCACTTATATCTTCCCCACTACTTAGTGCTCCCAACTATTCGTGTGACTTTCTCCTATACTTGGAAGCCTCGCTATCCTCCATTGATATGTTGTTGGTTCAAACCCATTATGATCTTAGTGAGCATGTGATCTATTATTTCTCAAAAGGCCTCGTTGGGCCCATACTCCGATATTCACATGTGGAAAAGTTGCCCTTGGCAGTTGTCTTTCTCGTCAATCCCTTCCGACACTATATACTATTGCGACAGACTACTATCATCGCTTTAGAGAATCCCATGAGACACATTTTGTCTCATCAAGTCATTGGAGGAAAATATTCCAAATGGATTGTTATCATCTAACAATATGATTTGGTTTTTTCCACTACCATGGTGAAAAAATCCTTAGTTTCCGTAGAACTATTATTGATCTGATAATCACCCTATGAGTGACATCAATTGAAGTTTTATTAACCAAAAGGTATTACAGACTCATGTGCCAGTGTGTGTTCTATGTTATTTAAGCAACGGATCGATCAAATTGCTAATACACAGACATTTAAATGGAAAGACAATAGAGAAATACAGTAAGCAACCACAAAGACACAAGAAATTTTAATAAGGAGTTCACCCTATTCTCCAAGGCTACGTCTCCAGTCCAGCTTTCAGTGGTGGCCTTGTTTTATTGAGTCTTTAAATAGAGAATTACAATGTAGGAACTCAATGTGAGTTCTCTTGAAGTAGGTTTTGCTTGGCAGGGTGGTTCTTGGATTCCCCAAGCCACTGGAGCACACCATCTCTTCTTCCCACCAGCTCTGTGACCTTCTAGTCTACAGTGGTAAGAGCCCGACATGGTGCTTAGCCCAAACAGGTCCCTCTATGGGGTGGCTCGAATCTCTCAAGCTTACTGGTGCTTGATGCTACCACTACATCAACTCAGCCCTCTATCTCATCCTACTTTTCTCTTGCTTTATTGCCTTCTTCTCTGTGTATTCCATCCTCCTCTTAGGATTCTGGTCTTTTTCTCCTTCATCTCTCAGACTTCACCCCGACTTGACTGTGTATTCTGTCTCTATTCATGGCTTTTAGGCATTCGTTTCCATGCCTGTTCGATTCCTCTTCCGCCTCTGTCAATTTACCTTCTGCAGCTGCACTTGGAGTTCCCTGTTCAGTGTCAACATAAATGCTCAGGGAGTGGCCACGTGTCCTCATCTGAACAGCGCCAGCCTACTCGTCGGTTCGTTTCTTCAGTTACGTCATGGATGCATCCTTCCTCCACTGTGGTGGTCAAACAGATTCCAAATCCCTTTAGAACGCGGCTTAATTCCCTATCGATTCCACTTCCTCCATTGGGCACAATCTCAGTCGTCCGATCTAGGCTCCCCCAGATCCAACATCATATGCACGTCCCACATGGTTGACTTGCTCGACCGATAACGTGCAATCAATGGCAGTTTTCTCTCACCTTTACTGCCACACGTCGATCGTTAAGTGGGATCGTTCCGCTCTTCTCCAAAACCATTTACCATTTGAGGGCACTGCAATCAATACTGTCGGTTTCCCTGAGTGCGGATCCCGCCTTGTACAATTAGCTCTTTTTTCCTTTCCCGCTCGCAGTTCTCTAGTTTTCCATGCATCCAAGTGCTCGGGCTTCCCCCATTTCGACCCTATTCGCCCAGTGATGTGCATAAAAAATCACCTCCTTTTCTTGATCTGGGGCTCCCAAGAGCTACTTTGACCTCCTGCATAGTCTCCATGAGCCTCGGTCAGCGCACCTTGACCGAGGTCCTTGTTGTTCCATGCTGGCTGCCATTACCACTGGTTCAAGCTGTTTTTGATCACTATTTTTGGAATTTTTAGAGATTTGTCCCGACCTGATAAAGTCATGGTTCTTTGTCAATCTTTGATGGATCTAATTCAGATCATGACCTTCCCACTGAAAGAGCTTTTGGACCACCAAAAGTTGGTTTTCAAGCATCGACTAAGTGAGGGTATTTCTTTCTCACTTGTCCAATCTCAATCCACTTCGCACTGCTTGGCTTCAAACCTTTGAGCCCAATCCTGAGGTATTCCACTGGTCCACTACGTGTTGTCCTTACCTTCCTATCCAACACTGTGTCTTCCCGTAATTCATTAAGATATTCAGGTAGCAGGTCATCAACAGAAGGTAATTGACTCTGCTCTTCAGGGTCCTCAATCATTGACGGTTCAAACAAACTCAAGAAATCTACGTTTACGACTGAGTAGATGTGCATGTAAGCTGGTAGATCAAGACAAAAAACATTTTCACCAATCTTTTCAAGTATCCTGAAGGGTCCATACCTGATAGGTTTTAGCTTTTTACCTTCTCCTTGCATCCTGTCCTTGCTGATATATAGCCAGACTTGGTCTCCAACTTGAAAACTATGCTCCATCAAATGCTTAGTGTTCCTAGCCTTGTACTTGGCCTAGCTCTTTTCTAGTTGTTCCTGTACTGCTTGGTGGATCTCCTAGATCTGTTCAATGAACCTAGTTGCCTTGTCCACATCAATTTGTCTATCAACTGTGGTATCTTTACCAAAGACAAAATCCAAAGGAGACCTTGATATGAAACCAAGACATGCCTCAAAATGAGATCTTTGTGTAGAAGAGTGTTTGGCTCTATTGTAAGCATGTTGCACATAACACAAGTGTTCATTCCAAATCTTAGGGTGTTTGCTGCAATATCCTCTCAGTAACTGGATCACCGTCTTATTAACTACTTCTGTCTGGCCATCTGTTTGTGGATGAAAAGCTGTACTTTTCTTTAATTTGGTGTCCACTAGTTCCCCTAGACTTGACCAAAACTTCCCCACAAATCGGGTGTCTCAATCAGATACAATAGAAGTGGGTAATCCAAAATGAATCCATAAATGTTCAAAGAACAATTTTGCAGTTTGTTCAGCTGTAATCTGTTTACTACAGGGTATCAAAATACACATTTTGTTGAACCTATCCACAACGACATATAGATAATCATGACCTTTCCTAGATTTAGGCAGTCCTCCAACAAAATCCATGGAAATGCTTTCCCAAGGGTGAGAAGGAACTGGCAATGGAGTGTACAAGCCTAGTTTTCTGTTGTTGGGCTTACTTTTCGAACACATAGCACATCCCTTTACATATCTAGAAATTGTCTCACTCATTCTCATCCAATAGCCGAACCTTTGCAGTTGTGAAACTATTTTACTTACCCCAAGGTGACCTGATATCAGAGAAGTGTGTGCTTCCCTAATTATCTTTACTCTCTCAGTTTGTGGAATGCAGAGTTTCCCACAATGATATAAGAGTCAGTCCTTCATGTGATAGTCCAATTCTTCTATTCTTTTGCCTTGACTCAAAGTTGCATATACATCTTTAAAGTCCATATCCTAAGCATACTATTCTATGTAGCTTTCACGCAGCACAGAATTATGATTAAGTATGGTAGATGCATTTATAATCGGTCTAGATAACATGTCTGCAACCTTGTTATGTATGCCCTTTTTATATCTGATGACTAACTGAAACTATTGTAGGAAACCAATCCATCTGTAATGTCTTGATTGTTGCAACTTAGTTTGGGAGTGTAAGTATTGAAGTGGCTGATGATCAGTATGTATTACTGTTTCTTTGCCCATTAAGTAATGTTTCCACTTTTTCACACTCTGAACTAATGCATACAGTTATTTATCATATGTAGGATAGTTAACTCCTGCAGGATTAAAAGTCTCAGAATGATAACATATGGGTTTACCGTGTTGTGTCAACACTGCTCCCATGGCATAGTCACTGGCATCAGTTTGGATCTCAAATGGTCTTTGTAGATATGGCAGTGCTAGTACCAGTGTTGTACTAATCTTTTCTTTCAAGGTGTCGAAGGCTTTTTGCTATTTGCCTTCCCACTGAAACACCTTGTTCAATCTTGTCAAGGCATGTAAGGGAGCTGCAATTAAGGAAAAATTTGAAATGAACTTCATCCAATATTGTGTTGCTCCTAAGAAGCTTCTCACTTCTGTAGCAAACTTGGGTTTAGGCCAGTTTACAATGACTGCCACTTTAGAGGGATCTATTTTCAATTCACCTCCCTTTACTATATGACCCAAATAATTTAGAGAGGTTTTGCCAAATTCACATTTGGAGAGTTTAACATAAAGTTTTTCTCCTTTCAAAACATCTAATGTCTTCTTAACACGCCTTAAATGTTCTTCCCATGTTTTACTAAAAATCAGAATGTCATCCAGATATACAATAACAAAATCATCAAGAAAAGGTCTGAGTACATCATTCATTAATCTCATGAAAGTAGCAGGGGCATTGGTCAAATCAAAAGGCATAACGAACCATTCATACAATCCCTGCTTTGTTTTGAAAGTAGTCTTCCATGCATCTTGCTCTGCAACTCTAACCTGATGGTACCCACTATGCAAATCCAGCTTGGTGAAATAAACAGCTTCCTTCAATTGATCTAAAAGATCATCTACGTGAGGAAGGGGATAACGATTTTTTATTGTTATCTTATTCAGTACTCGGTAGTCAATGCACATTCCCCACAAGCCATCTTTCTTTCTCACCAAAACGATTGGTGACCCACATGGTGATGTGTTAGGCCTAATGAACCCTTTCTCGAGCAACTCCTGCACCTGCCTCTTGATTTCAGCATTCTCTAAAGCAGACAACCTGTACATCCTAATGTTAGGGAATGGAACATCTTGCTGCAAAATAATATCATGTACTATTCCCTTTTTGGGTGGTAGACCTTTAGGTTCTTGGAACAAGACATCATATTCTGAAACAATCTTTTCTATATCAGCTTGCTGATCAACATTATAGCCCTCAAATACATTGGTTTTATCAGGTTTCCTTTCCTTTACAACCATTAGTAAGAATTGTTTGTATGAATTTATCATTCTTTTCATCTGTCCTGAGTTTATGAGAGTATAATTATTCTTGAGCTTTTGAGCTCTTACAAAGTATTCGATTCCACCTTTAACAAGTAGATACTTGTTCTCAGCTCTGTAGAAAATAGACTTTCTATCATACAAGTAAGGACTTCCTAAAACAATTCCACATATATCCAAAGGAATTACTTCTAACTCAACCTCATCTACAAATGTTGACCCAAAAGAAAACTTGAGTTTGCACTGTCTAGTCACTTGTAGTTGTGCTTTATCATTCAACCATCCTAATGGGTATGGTTTCTTATGAAGTGTTGTTGCTAATCCCAATTTCTTTGCAATTGCTTCAAAAATTAGATTTACTTGTGAGCCAATATCAAACAAAGTATCAATCTTTTGATTTTTGGAAACAACTCGAATATGGAAAAGCTCATGTCTTTTTCTCTCATGTTCTTCATAAATAATAGATTGAGCAGAATTACTAGTAGATGCTTCAAAATTCTTACCTTTTATACCTGTGGCTGCAACGATTGTTTCATCTCCCGAGTCTGACCCCAAATCTTGTTGAATAGTTGCAACAGTCTTCTTCTTCTTGCCCTCAGAATTCTTAGGTCTCAGCTCTGGATGCAGAATCCAACAATGCTCATCATCATGCCCATTCTTTTTACAGTGAGTGCATGAAGCTTTTCTTTTCTGTGTAGTGTTAGCCTTCCTTGTTTTCCACTTTTGCTTTATTTTCTCCTTGCTCTTGCTTACAGTGGGTTGGGATGGTCCCCCAACTTCTGGATTTCAATTCTTTCCTCTAGCTTCTAGATGAGTGGCTTGTACAGATACCTCATCTATACTAGTGGGATTAAACATGAGGATGGTATGCCTCATGTAGCTGTGTAGACCACCAATGTACTTCAAAAGAGTTTCCGGTGAGTCTAATGAGATACCCAACATCAATGCTCTCTTTCTGAACTCTTGAGTATACCCTTTCACACTTTGCCCTTTCAACTACCGAAGAGTTTTCCAACTCATCATGGCTTGTTGCATGTAGGCCAATGGATAAAACTTCTTTTTGATTGCAGCAACAAATTCACTCCAGACAGAGATGGTCTTACCATGTCTTTTCATATCAGCTTAGGTTTTGCCTTCCCACCAAACCAAGGCAATGCCTCCTAGGCGTAGGCTTTCCAGCTGAATCTTACTCTTGTCTGAGTCTATGTTCTGTACTCTACAATACACATCAATTTGTCTAATCCAATTGTCCAACTTTTTAGCATTTAGCTCTCCATCATATATAGGCAAATCAAGTTTAACATCCAACTTAATCAAGGATTCTTTCTTATTATGCACAGGGCTACTAGGAGGTGTAGGAATGCTTTTTTCTTTTCCCTTTCCTTTTGAGTGGTCATGGGAATGAGATTCATCTTCTTCTTTATCCCGTTTAGAACCCCATGAATCTTCATCCCTATGCTTTCTAAAGTCCCTATACGTTTCTTCTACCATAGACTTTATAGCTAGGAAACTTTCTATGAATTGAGGGTCTGGCCCTATAGAACCTTCTTCTGACATTGTCTTTTGAGAATAGACTCTCCCAATTTCAGGATTAGTTTCCACCAACTCTCCTTCTCCTAATTTGAGCTTTGATTTAGTGAGAATTCATAACTAAACCAACATAAGCGTGTCTAACCTTACAGCCTAGGTCTCTGAAACAACTTGATCTGATAATCACCCTATGAGTGACCTCAGTTGAAGATTTGTTAAACAAAAGGTATTACAGACTCATGTGTTGGTGTGTGTTCTGTGTTATTGAAACAACGGCTCGATCAGATTTCCAATACACAGACATTTAAATGGAAAGACAATAGAGAAATACAGTAAGCAACACAAAGACACAAAAAAATTTTAATAAGGAGTTCACCCTATTCTCTGGAGCTACGTCTCTGGTCCAGCTTCAGTGGTGGCCTTGTTTTATTGTGTCTTACAACAAAGAAATTACAATACAGGGACTCAATATGAGTTCTCCTAACAGTAGATTTTGCTTGGCAGGGTGGTTCTTGGATTCCCCAAGCCACTCAGAGTTCACAGACTCTTTTTCTTCCTACCAGCTCTATGACCTTTGGTCTACAGTGGAAAGAGCCAACTGTGATGCTCAATCCAGACAGATTCCTCTATGGGAAGGCTTGAATCTTTAAGCTCTCTCGTGCTCGATGCTGCCTGTAGTCAGCTCGGCCCTCTATCTCCTATGCTTGGCTTTACTATTCTCTATGTTCAGTCCTCCTCTCAGGGTTCATTGTTCACTGTCTCTCTTGGTCGCTTGGACTCCTCTCCAAATCCTCTTCTTCTTTTCGATTGCCTCTATTCATGGCTTTAACCATTCGATACCTATTCTTGTTCGGTTCCTCTCCCACCTGTGTCAATTCTCCTTCCACAACTGCGCTTGGAGTTCCATGTTCAACATTGACATGAACACTTGGGAAGTGCCACGTGTCCCCATTGGAACAGCGCCAACCTGCTCGTCGATTCGTTTCTTCAGTTATGTCGTGGAATCATATGTTCTTTCTCCACCGTGGTGGTCAAACGGATTCCAAATCCCTTTAAATCACGGCTTATTTCCCTGTCAATTCCGCTTCTTTCTATCGGGCGCAATCTCAGCTGTCTGATCTAGGATCCTCAAGATTTAACGTCATATGCACGTCGAGCGCAATTGACTTGCTCGACCGATAGCACGCGATTACGACGGTTTTTCTCTCACCTCCACTGCCACGCGTCGATCGCTGAGTGGGATCACTCTGCTCTCCTCCAAAACCTCTTATCGTTCAAGGGCACCTCGATCAATACCATTGGTGTTCTAGAGCGCTGGTCCCGCCTTTGTCCTTTAATGCTTTTGCTTCTCCGCCCACGGTTCTCCGGCTCCCAATGTGACCAAGGGCTTAAGGCTCCCCCATTTCGGCCGTGTTTGCCCAGCAATGCGCGATTAGCGCTAATCGCGCATCAAAAACCACCTCCGTTTCCCGATCTGAGGCTCCTAGGGGCTACTTTGGTCATCTGCGTGGTCTCCATGGGCCTCGATCAGTGCGCTTTGACCGAGGTCCTCATCGTTCTACGTCGGCTGCCATGGCCACCAGTTCAGGGTGTTTTTGATGTTGTTTTGGATTCTTTAGAGATTTGTTTCGTCCCGATACAGTCAAGGTTCTTTGTCAGTCGTTTATGGATCCAATTCAGATCAACAGGGAAGTTAGAATTTGGGTGGATCAATTACATACTTCTCAGTAATTGAGTTGCAGTGCAGTAGTAGTATGCAATAGCATGATGCAACATGATGAGAGGGGGATGTAGTGTAGATGCAACATGGATGCAGAGGGAGTTGTCGTACCGATGCAAAAGTGGCAGTGGCAGAGCCATGGGCAGCAGTGCGGAGTATGTTGGGTGGGGAGGCCTAGCATCAACATAGGTATTGGTGCCATATAATTAGAGTAATGCTCAATGAGGAGTATTACTAGAGCACAATCCTCACTAAGAGGGAGTGTATATTTGTGGTAGCATTGGATGTGTGATAGCCATAGAAATTGGTGGAGGGGCTAAAGAACATGAGATCTCCAAGACTTAGAAATGGTTTGGACAGATTGTACCCAGTTTGGGAGATATTAAAATAATTAATATTTTTAATGGAGTTCTTAAGTCTAAACTTAGGAAAAATAAAATATTAATGGGTATTAATATAAAACTGGGTTAGAAGGTTCCAAAAGTCATGGATCAAGCCAAATATCGTATTATCCATTGATTAGAGATTTAATCTCGGCCATTGAAGGACCAACGAGAAAAGTATAAGAGGAGGCTTGAGGGTCAGTTGGAGAATACACCAAAGTGATCAGTGATTCATTTTGCTAGAGCAGGGTTGCTAAGAAAAGTTGAATCAGTGATCAACATCAAGGAGCACTGAGTACAATGTAGAGAGGCAAAAACATTACTTAAAGACCAACGCAGAAAAAGAGAGAGCGAGAGCAGCAGCCAGTCCAGGCTACACAGAGCCCAGCAAAGACAATGTAGAGGCCAGAGGGACTACATCATCCATGCAAAGGTTGTTAGAGTGACGCAGAGGAGGTTGAGCAATGCCTCAGAGGGCTGACACAGAGGGTCCTGGGGATGACAAAGGTCAGCAGGAGGCTGATGCAGAGGCCAGAAGGGCCAACGTTGAGCTTCAGTTGTGTCGGAGAGGGTCTCGTGGGACAAGTTTTTTGAATACCTGTTTTTGAATATAGAGGTATTGTTGCCATGTATTTTTCTATGTCAGGTGATCCGGTTAGGCACCTTATTGTACTAAAAAATACTGCATAATAATATAACCCTCTGAATAGTTGCATCGGTTTTCCCGCATTGGGTTTTTCTAGGGACATTTGTCCAAAAATAATGGTGTCAGTTGTGTGCTTGCTTTCTTTCAATTGATGATCTGCATATGTTGAGACTGTACTTGTGTTTATTTTCAGTGTTTATATGGTTAAATAACTTGTTAATTAATTAAACAAGTAGGTGAAATAAACCAGATAGTACAAGAAGAATTTCTAATGGGTTAGAATTAGAAATTCCAACAATGAACTCTTCCCCAACAATGACGCCAAAAAATCTTTTCACTCAGATTGTACAGGCATGGTGCGATAATGACTCAAGGCGAGGGTTGTCACTTTGATCCCTATCCACTCCATTCTAGTTGTCTCCCTACAATAGGCTTTGGGGGTTAGTCCCTATGTAAATGTGAAGATGAAGGATAAGTTGGCAACCAACGAATCTGAGAGACACGATGGAATGACCTAGCTAGTTGGTTAATTTCAGCAAGACTTAAATATTAGATTCGATTAAACATGAGACCAGTGCTTTATGGAATCAATTTCTTGATTTATATCAATTAGGGACCTTGTAACTAAATGAAAAATCACTGCTTGTATGCTTGACTATCCTAATTGAAATGCAAATCTCGCAAGCTAGGTGAAATGCAAAATCTTAGTTGATTTTATGTTTAATGTCTATTCTAAGTGTAACCTTCCTCTTAACTATTTTGGAACTAGTCTCCAAAGTATTTTGTGGGATGGAAGCCAACAGGAAGCAAGCAAAGGCTTCATTAATGATACCTCCCCCTGTGTTCCAACCACCTGATGCCTCCGGTGCTGTAGAGACTATGGCTTTGATGATTGCAAGGTCACTGTGTTAATCACTGAAGAGGTGATAAGTCCCTCAAGCTAAATTGAGAAAGGGTGGCCCTAAATGTCTATCAACCAATCTTATGCTTGGAGTTAATTTATTTAGTGCAAGACTAGCTTAGAATGATATGCAAGGATTATGAGTGTTTCATGGGTTAATATTGCTTAATGTTTTAAGTACTTCAATTATGATTAGCTTTATGACCAGAGTGCTTAGCAATATATTGAAAGGAAATCTTAATCAAGACAAAGTGCTTAATGATCCAAGTTCCAACAATAAACAAGAGATCTTCACACAATAATTACTCAAGTGCTAAAGACAAAATTATTTTCCACAAGATGTTAAATAACGATTGCAATCAAGAGCACTTATCCACTTAATAATTAGTCAATGATTTACCAATGATGATTTTACAACAAGATTACCCAAGAACTTATGTCAAGACAATACCACTTAGATTTTTACAATGATTACTAGAATTAGAAATATTCAAAGATGAATGGCAATGTTACTTAACTCCAATTGTCAACAAATATTCAAATAGATTAGAAGCCTTTTTAGAAAAGAACAATTATATGTCAAGATATTAAACCACAACCAATTATATTGCAAGTTCCTTTGGCTAATATTCTTCGATGATTAGACAACATATTATGAGATGCTTCTAACCAAGAGTGACCAAATTCACAAATTCACCAAAGTGGCACACAATTATGTTCAATCATCGATTAAGTGCTTATATGAGTGGATTTAGTGCAAAGAGAAATAATTTTATAGAGTATGCAAGAAATAAAATTTTAGAGAGTATGCAAGAGATTACAAGAGACAAGCAAATGTTAGATTCCAATGTTTAACAACCTTCTTCATAATAGCACTTAGAACCATGAAACAAGTAGCCAATTAGAATGTAAAGCAATGTGAACACTCTTGCTACTTGTATTCCAATGTGATGACAACAATAAGTATATTTAGAGTATTCCTAGATAAAAAGTAAGATGTCCAATGCAAGCAATAGAAGCCCAAATGCCAAATAAACTTTACCAACACAAGATCTTGATTACTTTAGCTCTTTTATGATCCACTTTTCAATGCTATATCAAATCTGATCACACTTATGACATTCAATGAAATATGTGAAAAAAGCTCAATGATGGAATTCCAACTTAAGAAAGTAATTCCTTAGTATGTTAGACAATATATGCATTTATTTTAGATCAATTTAGGAAGTTATTCACCGTTATGAATCAAATACGATTTTTGTAGGTAACCAGTGAAATGAGCAAGGGTCCAGAGGTCAAACCAAAGGCATTGGGGCCTTAAAGGAATTAGCCCACTTGTCATTTTTTTCCAATGTCTATGGCACCTAAAAAACACAAATATATAACCCAATTCATTTGCAAAACCACCAAGAATTAGTTTAGAAAATCAAATTCCAAATCACTGAGGTAAGAAGAGGGTCCAAAGGGTAATATTAGGGTCTAGGAGAAGGGCTAGAGGCCAACAAGGCTAGACGCTAAATCTGCTAGGGATAAGAGGGGTCACAATAAAGGAGAAAAGGCCTAGATATGCCTACATTGAGGAGGGAAAGCCCACAAAGGGTTACTGCAAGGGATAAGGAAGCCCTTGGTCAAGGCTAAACAAGTAAGCCAAGAGGAAATTGAGGGAGAAGGAGGGTGGTTGAGGGCCTTTAGGGCCTGCGACCAACCCTACAAGGGCTAAAAACACCCACGGCCAAGGGAAAAGGAGCACACAACAAGAGCTAGAGGGATAGATAGCTAGGTGTAATCGCCACGTTAGGCCTAGAGGCCACCAAAAAAAAAATTGAAACCCTCATAAAATGAAATTTTGTTTCAAATCTTTAATATTTGCCCAAAATTTTTCATTTGTTGGCCCTGCAAAAATTCTGGAGACTAGATCTTACCCTCAGAGGCTTAGATCTAACTTTAATCTTGCAAGCCTTCTTTATTTTTACATGCACAAATGAAAAATAAAATGCCCAAAACCCCAAATATGTACAAAAACTTAAAACCCCAAACCCTAGCTACAAACAATGGTTAGAAAAATAAAATTTATTTACAAAAAAAAAATTACAAAATAATTTACAAATTATATAAATGTACAAAGCTTAGAAATATATTGAAGAATATAATTTTTATAGATTTTGACAATGACGAGATGTATTTTGAAAAATAAATGTTAAACCATAACCTTAGCGAAGTTAGAAAATCACAAAAAATATTCAGAATCCAAACATGGTCAGCCTATGTCCACAATTTGTGAACTTGGAGCCCAAGGGTCAGGGAACCTGAAAACTCTATATTTTCTTAAGAAAAACCATTAGAACATATAATGAATCAGATCACCTAAGATAAGCCCAAAACTTAACAATAAAATATTCCTATAATGTACAAATGAAATAACGATTTAAATGATATTTGAAGCACAATATAGGAATGTGCATACCCAACACATACCAGAGATCAATGAGACAATGACACCATGAACTGTACCCCAAAGTATTTTATTATGTAATTCAAAACGTTCCAAGTAGGGAAACGGGTTCACACCAACGTTTACAAAATTACATTAGACCAAATATCATCATAAGATGTCTAATAGATGCAAAATACCTTTTATTTATAGAGAAATCCCTCCAAGTGGAAAATAAAAAATAGTTGGCTTGATGCCTATCAAAATAATCTCGATTGTCGATAAATATTTGTCAACTTTTAATCTCTGATGTCGAAAATATTTATTTTTTGAGGAATTTTCAATTTTCTCGTTTAAACCATTTTTTATTAGCTCAAAAATAATTATTTTGAGCTAATTTCTAAAACAAAATGACTTTGACTTAATCACCAAGGTCCAAGGGTCCAAAATTTCTTGAAATTTCAAATATTCCCTTGGGTGGGGGACCTCCAAAAATTCTTTTCTTTTAGACCCACAAATTTTTTCATTTGGAAAATTTATTTTTTTCTAACAATTTAATTTTGACACTAAATTAATTAATTTTCTGGCTTAGGATTTCATTTTTCTTTTGCCAGAAAAATTAACTAATTGAATCATGAGGGGATTAATTATTTTTCCACCCTCAAATATTTTAGCCATGGTATCTAAATATAGGGGACCATGCACTAAAATATTTTTTACATAAGATTTTACAAATTCATCCCTCAAAGGGGGAATTCTTGTTCATTATAGACCATCATAAAACATACATAATTTTGCGACACAATATGATCTAGTAGACCAAGTGATTTGTAATAAAAATAATTTAGCCAATTAATTTAAATTATTCTCAAATCATTTTTACAATAGACTCGACTAAAACAATAGGACTCACCTAAAACCTTGACGATAAATTCCACCCTAGCTTTAGGGTGAGGCTGGAGGGAAAAACTTTGCCGATCGTTCGTGTTTAGAAACACAAATAATCCGTGAAACGAAAAACCTCATAGGATGAAATTCATCGCCAAAATCATAGACTTACCTAGATTGTTACATAATTAAACGGTCGTACTAACATCATCTACATTACAAATTTGCAGAATAAGTTTATAATCACATAACAAACTATTAATTGATAATTCTAAGTATAAAAAAATTCCCTCATGTCTTTGGTTCATGCTTCCTTGAAAGGTTGAAAAAATAAGTGCAATAATTTTTATTTTTGACATTAATCATTACCTTAACAAAAAAAACGATGGTGTCATTTAAAATTAGAAGTTTTAAAGTTTAAATAAATAATTTAAGTTTGTTGGTTTTTTTGCTTGCAACATTATTTAAAAAAAAAAAATATTAAAGTGTATACTTTACATGAACGCGGATAAACATCACAACTAAAACTAGCCTCACCTCAAAAACCGATTTGAATCACTATCATTGAGAATTTGCTATGATTAGTTATTCCCATTTAGAAACATTAACTAAACTTTATATGTTTCTTTCTTAACTAGTATTCTAACGATTTAGAAGAATTCACAAAGCCAAGTAGAATACAATGGAGAGGAAGAGGCATACATTTTATCATCTTTTTTTTTTTTTTCTTTTTCTTCTAGTTGTGGTTCATGGATACCAGTGGTCAATGGGTAGACGCTACATCCACAGATCAACACTAGGGTGGACCCCACTCGAAGGGGGTCACACCCCTCGGCCTATTTATTGACCTGACCTCAAGAGCTTTCGGGAATTGACACTATGACCTCTCGATTGGCAAGGCACTGATTTGACCAATTGAACTAACTCTTGGGGCTTTTATCACTGTTATTTTAAAACATATATTAATATTAAAATAATAATAATAATATAATAATATAATATTATTATTATTATTATTATTTTTAAAGTTATGATGAATTATGTATGATTTTTTCAAATGTTTATAAATAAGGGATTAGTTTAAAAAAATATTCATTCTATTTTCTTAAATTTTAATTTATAAGTTTTGTAAAAATATTAGTTATGATCATTAAATTCATTTTGAAAAAAATATAAATAACATTTATTAAATAATAATGACAATATAAAAAAAGTTATTAAATGATAATAATACTTATAATGACATTTATATTGATTTATTGTATTTTAAAAAGGTAACTAATTATGAAATATATTTATTTCTTTTTTGTATTAATTTTTTTTAAAGATTGTCTTGATATGAAAGATTGGACCATGGGACGCCCGATCGGGCTGGATGAGCTGGTAAAGAGGACGGGGATGTTTCGGCGGTGCACGAACATGGCCACTGGCGATAATGATCAAGCTATGAATGCAATAGGGAGGTGGAACGGCTGGCAGAGGAAGTCTGTAGACTCTTGGATCAGACGAGCAGGTGGTCTGTCTACGGGACAGGACGGAAGGACGGCGTGGAGGAGGTGCCATCATAGGGGGCTCGGAACCGTCTGGATCCACGACCCGGGTAATGATACCAAAGCACAGATGCTCTTAAAGAGCAAAGGAAGGCGACGGGCTTCTGTTTATGAAGCATGCATGACACCTGCAGACCGGTCCCCTGAGTATTACTGCAGTCTGGAGGATATCGTAAGGCAGGAAGGTGGTGAAGCTTGCAGAGGCCGGAGACAAATGGAGGCGGAAGGAAGTGGGAGTGTGCGACTTTGGACGCGCAGGGGGGAGCCTGCCGACCAACACAATCCTGTAGCTGACAGGAAGGGTAAACAAAAAATGGAGGATGCAGGGAATCAAAATATACAGGCTCTGGAGATTTTTGAGGAGGAGAACGACGAACAGCAAGAAATTCAGGCTGAAGAACTATGGAAAATGCGCTGGAAACGTTTGCCAGAGGAGGATAGGGAGCAGGTCGCTCCACAGGCGGAGGCAGGGGTGGCCCGCGCAGTAGAGGCAGAGGAGGCAGAGGTCGACGAGGCCGTGGAGGTCGCCGAAGAAGAGACCCAGCAGCGAGAAGAGGAAGGAGAGGAGGCAGTGTAGCCCAACCCCGGAGGCGGATTCTGAACCGGATGCGGGTAACGGAGATCGGCAGACCAAACAAACAATTGCAGACAGAATTAGAGTCGCAGAGCAGGATTATAGAAAGAATTCTAATCCCAAAATCAGAAGAATCATGCAACACTGGGAAGAGGAAGCCATTCAGGCTCCTTCTGAAGATGAGATGGAAGAATGGAGTGCCATTATGCCTGACCCTGGACATACCAGAGGGAGAATGACCCTTTATAAGCAATCTCTCCACTTATATTGGGTCATGAAAAGGCTTATGGCAAAAGCCTTAGAACAGGTAGCCAAAGAGATGGCAGAGATGGTTCAGAGCCTGCCAAATGTTAAAAAGGTACTGAAAAACATGGTCATCGCCATGCTTCTGTAAGAAAAAAGGTTGGAGGATCTGCAGCATCAGCTCGTGGCAAGCGATTTGCTGGTCAAGAAGGAAGCAGTCCCGCAAGCTGAGTCGGATAAGTAGTGCTCCAATGTTCCCTCTTTGTTCTCGCGTTCTGTTTTGTTCTGCTGTTTCACTGAAGGCATGAATGCTATAACTGTTCTATATATAGAACGTAGGATATAGGTAGCAATATAGATTTTGATTTAGATTCTGGAAATGCTGTATGTTTTGTTCAGTTTGGACACTTTAACTTGTGATCTGTTTGGAAAACTTTTGAGTGGTCAAGATACCCGGTTTCCCTTCGGGGAGGGGTGAGACCACCAGGATTTATGTAAATACTGTTTATATGTTAATAGAAAAGGCCATACTCAACTTACAAAAAAAAAAAAAAGATTGGACCATGGTCAACCATGGTGCAATGCCACATTGTGACATATATTGTCTCAATATGAAAATCAACCATGGTCCAATGTTGCATTATGAGAAAGATTGTGTCAATATGAAAATCAATCGTGGTCAACAATGGTCAATCATGCTCAACCATGGTCACATTTCGACAAAGATTATTTCATGGTCCAATTTCTCACTGTGATAACCACATGGGTCAACCATGGTCTAACGTTGAAATGTGACAAAAATTGTCTCAATATGAAAATCAACCATGGTCCAATGTCACATTGTTACAAAGATTGTCCGAATATGAAAATCATTCATGGTCAACCATGGTCCAGCGTGGCATTATGATAAAGATTGCCTCAATATGAATATCAACCATGATCAACCATGCTTATTTTAAGGTTTATATACCTTGGGTTAATAATATTAATCCCTTGGGTTTAATATTATTCCCTTGGTTTTATAATACCTTGGGTTTTTAGAATTAATCCTTTAGGTTTATTATTCGTTTGATTTTATAATATAAATCCCTTAGATTTATTAATCTAAGGGTTCATATTCCTAGGGTATAATATTATTCATAGGGTTTATAATATTAATCCTAGGGTTTAATATAAATCCCTTGAATTTATAATCATGGGCAACCATGGTCCAATGTCAAATTGCGACAAATATTGTCTCAATATGAAAATCAACAATGGTCAATAATGGTCAACCATTTTCAACCATGGTCAATTATGGTCAACCATGGCCCAGTGTGACATTGAGACAAAGATTGTCTCAATATAAAAATAAACCATGGTTAGTCATGGCCAATCATTGTCAACCATGGTCAATCACAGTTAACCATGGTCCAATGTTGCATTGTGAAAAATATTGTCTCAATATGAAAATCAATCATGGTCAACCATGGTGAACCATGATTCAACATCGTATTGTGACGAAGATTGTCTCAATATGTAAATCGACCATGGTCAACCATGTTTATTTTAACATTTATAATGTTTATCATAGGGTTTATATACCTTTGTTTATAATATTTATCTTAGGGTTTATCATAGGCTTTTCTCAATATGAAAATCAATCATGGTCAACCATGATCCAATGTATCATTGTGACAAAGTCCAACGTCGCATTGTGACAAAGATTGTGTCAATATGAAAATCAACCGCGGTAAACCATGGTCAACCATGTTTATTTTAGGGTTTATAATATTTATATTAGGGTTTATATACCTTGGGTTTATAATATTAATCCCTTGGATTTATAGTATCAATCCCTTGGTTTTATCAAACTAAGGGTTCATATTCTTAGGATAAAATATTATTCATAAGGTTTATAATATTAATCATAGGGTTTAATATAAATCCCTTGGGTTTGTAATCATGGTCAACCATGCAGAACCATGGTCCAATGTCACATTGTGACAAAGATTGTCTTAATATGAAAATCAACCATTGATCCAGACTTATGCAAGAAGGAAACAAAATACAGATATTAACGTAAACATAGAGATGCAATAGAAATAAATATTCATTTCATTAATATCAAAGAATTGAAAGATACTTACATACAGAATGGAAATAAACTAGCTCAGGCAATGGTAGCTTATCTCTAAGAAGAGATGTGGTGGCTACATGCTTATGAATTGTGTTACAATGAGGCTCTAAGGCCTATTTATTATTGAAAACAATAGAAAACCCTAAACATCCAAAAACCTAACCCTAAGAGATGAAGCCCCAAAACTATGGGCTTCGTTGGGATAAATTGGCAAATCAACTTCCCGAGGTCATAATTTTGGCATACAATCTATGTTTGATGTGCATGATTCCTTGTTATAAATATCTATCTAGGGAATACAACTTTCAATTGCAAACATAAGCCAAAGACTCATGTTTGCTTGTTTTCCAAAAAAATGTCGTTTAGGGCCTCAAGCCGACTCTCGAAGTTTTGGACCTGAAAAAGTGCCAAAAATAGTAAATTATGCTACAATTACATAAATTGAAAGAAATAATGGTACAATGGTTGGGGTCCAAGTGGAATAAGAGAGTGACCACCAATATCCACCTAGGTTAGACCTCCCCCTTAGGAAGAAATGGTCCCCATTGCGTTTAGTGCCTCCATGAGATGGGGAAAATTTTGTTGAACTTGGTCCTTGGTAAGCCACTTGCCTTAATGCAGGAGTTAGCCAGCCTTGACAACTCGATACAATTGGATATTCTGTTGGCGAGTGTTCTTGATCTATGTGTCCATAATCTGATTAGTTGTGGCCTGTTGCATGAAGTCTGGTTTTAGCTCTATTGGTGTGGGCTATTTTGCAATGTTTGATATGTCCAGTAATGGTGGAAATTATGGCCGAAGGCGGTCCACATTGAACACTCGATGCAAGCCGGGGAATGGGGGAACTCTAAGCTCGAAATCATTGTCTCTCATAGCCTTAGTGATGGGTTAAGGCCCATATCAGAGTGGGTGAAGCTTGCGGTGGGCCCCAACGAAGTTCTCCTTCTACAAATGTGACCAAACTTTTTCGCCCACTTGGAACTTGTGTGGCACCCGATGTTGAACACGATGTTATTTGTACTTAGCATTTTCTCTATCTAATATGTCATGGACTTGTTAGAGGATGTGCTAAATGCAATAAATGAAGCTGGTATCTTTGTCAAATTTGGACTGGACATGATCCAAATATACCTGAGTAGCTGCAAATGGTATGGCAACATCAATGGGATAACAATTGGAATCTCAAACCCACCTGAAAGCGGTTGTACCTAGTTGAACTATGGAGAGATATGTTGTAGTTGTGTTGGACATAGGGAAGGATTTCATCCCATGTGCATGGATGCTTCAAGTCGTACATACGCAAGATATGCATGATCATCGTGTCGATGACCCCTGTCAAGACATCAGTTTGGGGATGGAAGCTCGTGGACTTAGTAAGCTTAGTATCCAAAAACAACCAGAGGCTTGATCAGAATGTACTTAGGAACCTATTGTCCTGATTTGAGATAATGGATTTGGGATCCCAAATTATACTCATACACATTCAAAGAAGAGTTTGGCAGTGGCTTTTGGTGTGATACTCTTCTTGTAGGCAGTCAGAATGGCCATCTTAGAGAATCTATTGACAACCATGAAAACATAATTGTTTCCATACTTGGTAGAAGGAAGGCATGACATGTAATCCATGGAGATGGATTCCTAAGACCAGCTAGGAGTAGGAAAAGGAGTATATAGGTGGTGATCCTTGGTATTGTACCAGGAGTGTTACAACTGCCAAGGGCTCCTCAATTCTATTTATCAACCCGACGTTCGTACAAACTTCGAGGTGACAGTTCTATATGCACAATAGATGGGATTATACTCATGCCACCCTCAACTAGGACATCTAATCAATGGTGTTCCAAGACCATTCCTCCTACTAAATTAGAATGAAGTCTAGCTAATGAAGGTGTAATTTAGAAGCTATCTCTAACTATGAAAAGGAAAATGTTATTAACTTCAACTTGCACATTCCATAGAAACAATTCATGAAAAGGCAAGAGCTAGACTACTTGCAAAAATGAAACTACATTATCTTTCAATCATTCATCTAGGTATCATATCTACTAGTAGAAAATAAGCTAACTGATGAGCCTCATCATTGGGTAACTATATGGACCTTAGTATACCTCCAAGCTTATTAAAATCAACTCTTCTCATAATTCCTTACATATTTTAATTATATTTTTCTTAATGAGATGAGTAAAAGTAAGATGTTATGTCTAGTGGTCTAATGTGCATAGATTTCAAGTTTTTGAGAGAAAATCATGGAAATTTTGGCTAATTAAGGGCAAAAAATCGAATGAGACAAGGAGGAGAGATTGTGGGAGATAGATCCTCCTCATTTAAACCTCACTCATTCGAATATTCCTCCATAAAATCACGCTAGCTCAGAGTTGCAAGCAACCGAGTCATGAAGATCATGGGCAGCCAAGCCAGTGAAAGTTAAGAGCCATTTCATCTTGATTTTGGAAGCCAAGCCTCCCTATATTTAAGGCAGTTGTTGGAGACTTCAATTGTATAAATAAGGAGGCGTAGAGCCTCATTAGGATTCAGATTTTTTATGTAATATCACTAAGCATTTTCGAGTTCAAGACTTGTGGAAGACATCGTTATGTAATTTTTCTGATATGATAACGAGAATGAGCATTTCCTTAATCCAATATTGAGTTGAATCAAAGGGATGAAGCTCTTTGGTTAGGGCTTAACCCTAGCAGCAAAGGCTCCTCTTCATGTACTTGTATGCTTAGTTGATTTCATATATTAATGGTTGAAGAGGGTTTAGCATTATTTCATTGCAAGTAGTTGTGAATTTGATTAGTTTGCTTCCATTTGTGCATTACTTTAGCGGTAGCTTAGAAAGATAAAGGAATACCCAAAAGTTGTTAGCAGTGGTATTTGGCCTCACTCCTCCCTTTAGGACCATGGTTTGAGGAAAGAACTCCTATGTAGTCCCAAAAAAACAGAATTTTGATTTCTTATGGAATTTAGGGTTTTCTGCTACTTAGGCCAACATCTTTTCAGTCTTCAAGAATAGGGCTCAATTTTCATTTCTGATATCTTAATCCTTGTATTAGATCTCATAGTGTTTCACATTATTCTACAAGTATTTCCATGCATGAACTAGGCAACTAGATAATGAAATTCTATTTTCTTTAGTTGATTGAAAATATTTCTTGTTTGACATGATTCGTGGATAAATGCCAGTGGTTGATGTAGTGCAGGAGTTTCAATAGTGTAGGGAGATCTCATGACCAACAACCCCAGCCTAACCTCACCCATCCATGATCGCCAAAATCCACTAAGTCCCTCAACCAATTCATCATTTCATAAGAACGACTTTCCAAGTTTTTTTGAGCAAATGCAACCATCATACAAACTTTGTTTTGAGCTCTGAGGAAGTCTTAGGCACTCCCTTGCCTTATTTCTCCCACCATTCACCTTCCCTAAGCCCTACACCACCTTACAAACCACTCCTATTTCTCTTGGCCAGATCTTGTAGGGGCATTAGGACATATTGTAGGAAGCATTAACACATCCTATAGGATGACCTGTATTGGCCTATTTTGAGGTTGAATTGTGGAAAAAGCATTCAAGAAGACAGGAGAAGACCCCTACTTGCCTCCTAAGCCATCTGACCTTTCACCACCATCTCTAACCCACCTGCCACATCACCAAGAGGATTTAGCATTCATATTTTTCACACAAAAAAAGGACAAAAAGGAAAAAAGAGTTATTGTGTTCATTTACATGCATAGCTGTAGAGTGTTTGGTTATTTCAGATTGCATGCCTAGGACAGTAGGATGAAACACATGTTAACTTGGCATTGTTTTGAAGCAAATCCTATTAGCAATTAGTTAGATGAGTGGTGTGTTTAAGCATTTTATTTTAGTCTTTCCTTACTACAGTAGAAAATATTTTAGTTAGTGCAAATTCCCCCTTTCCTCATTGGTAATCAAGCTTCTTCTGAATCAATAGAAGGATGGTTTGAGAAACCATAGTGGTCTATCACTAGCCTATTAGTGACAAAGAGTGGACCCATCACGTCTGTTTATGTATACAGCACCGTCACCTCCAAGTTTTTACAAACCCCGTGTTGATAAAGTAAAGTTGGTAGCCCTAGGAGTTGCAACATTCTTGTTGTAATACTAGTGCTCATCACTTTTGGCATTGTTTTTTGGGAGGTGTCTAAGTAAGATGTGATTTCTTATTTCTTTCTTCCATTTTTTATCTCTGACATTCTGATATTAGCTTAATTTATGCCAAAGTAATTGCAATTTGGTTTGTTTTCTTCTCTATTCTATAAGTGAGATTTCATTCAGCAATTAGTTTCCATTGAGTTTGTTATTTCAATTCTGCAATTAGTCTCAAAGCTTGAGAAAACCACAAAACAAAACAAATACACTTCTTTCATGCCTCATAGGAATAGGGATAGCTTAGGAAAAATTCTACCAAATACCCCCACCACTTCAAACAACCAAACTTCCCTCTTCTTTGGTAACTGTGAATTGGAGGACCCCTTAGGCGAACAACCAAAGATTTTTGAAGAGCCTACAAGGGGAGAAGAAGAAGGAGAAACCATTTTAACTAACCTAATGGCTGAAAATAGAAATGACAGAGGAAATAGAGAAAAAAATTGAGGGTGCCTTTCCCATCAGAGAAACTAATGGGGATACCAAGATGAAAAACATAAGACCCTCTGCTCTTCCTCATTTCCATGGCCTGACCTCGGAAGATCCAGATACTTTCTTGTTTGAGTTTGTTGTCATATGCAGAACTTATGATTACACCACTTATGAGCAGAAGTTGAAATTATTCCCATCCACTCTCAAGGATGCAGCTTTGCGCTGGTTCATGGGTTTACCTGGGGATAGCATCACAACCTGGGCTCAGATGCAACAAGACTTCAACAACAATTATCAATACTACTGTAGGTCCGAAGACACTAAAGAGGAAATTTTTAGGATGACCTTGGGGCATGATGAATCCATAGAGGATTATGAAGAAATATTCCAGCTTAGCTACAGAAGGGCCAGGTGCACACTTGATCTTGAGTCACTGAAGCTAGTCCTACTCCAAGGGGTAAGGGAAGATCTCCTGGATACCTTAAACCTGCTAGCAGGAGCGGACATCTACCAGCTACCCTATGAAGGTATCTACCAACTACCCTATGAAGGTATCAAGAATGTCTTTAGGAACCATTCTAGGGAAGTCAGGAAAAAGGGTAGGGGTAGTCAACCAATGGCCAACTCATCCTCTTCCAACACATCCATAAAAGGTGAAATTGGAAATATGTTAGAAGATTTTAAGAGTGAAATTCTGCAAACCCTTGCCCTACAAATGGACACTATGCACATCAAGAGAAAGCAGGAGGAAGCAAAGAGAGAATTAGCCATATTTTGTCGTAAATGCACAAGGAGGCACCCTAGGAATGAATGTCCATTAAAACTTATCGAAATATGCTCATTCTGTGAAGAAAACCACTCCACAGACAAGTTCCTTTCTCTACCTGGACTAAAATCTATGTATCAGGGAACTGAAGGGGTGACTGAACAACTCTGCTACATAAATAAAAGGAGACCCCATGGGCCTCTACCATACCAGCAGGGCATGCAAGGGTCATCCCATGCATATTACAACCCTGACCAGAACAAATCCATTCCCTCTTGGAGGGGGCCTACTCATCCCTCTTGGTCTATGGCTCCTCCTTTGGTCTTTTGCACCTCAGTACCATTCCCAGTCGACTAGCCAGTCATTTCAGGAATATACTCTGCCACAGCCTCAGTGGAATGCACCACCCCAGGGGTGGAGGCCCCCATACAACAATGCTCCAACCTTATTGCCTTCATCTCCTACTCAACCACATATTTTACACCCTACTCCACCTAAACAACCTCAGATGCCTGCCCAACCAAATCCGAACTCAAACAACAGACAACCACAACAAGTATACAGTGGAGAGACATCCTATCATGCTTATGTTATGGAGATTCAGAAAATCAACCTAATATCTGGTAGAGTACTTCCATACAACCAACCTCCATCTCCACCTAGGGAGAGTGAGGAGGAAAGAGAGGAAAGCATGCCTAGAGTGAATCCACCACCCTTTCCTGAGAGATTAACTCATTCAGTCTAGCTTACCCCAGAAGAGAATGAACTTCTGAGTGAATTGAAAAATCTATGTGCCAAAATTCTACTTCTCCAAGCCATCAAGGATGTACGTATTTACAGCAAATTGACTAAAGGGAAGTGTTTCAAACATCCAAGGAGGTGAAAAAGAGACACCCCTACCACTAATGTCATTGGACAGTTGTTCGACTTAATGTTGGGGCAAGTAATTTTCCCATAGTATTTGAACCCTAGAATCCCTGTAGTAGATGTTTACATCAATGTCACCATTGTCCTACACACTTTGATTGATCTTGGGGATGCCATTAATGTAATGATTAACGACACCATTTTCAATCTCAATCTCTAGGATGCCATTAATGTAATGATTAACGACACCATTTTCAATCTCAATCTCTAGTGTTCATTAAGAAACACCACAACAGTCTTGCAACTTGTAGACAATTCCATAGTAGCCCTTGAGGGGATTATTGAGGATGTGATGGTCTCCATTAACTCCTAGGCATACACTGTAGACTTCCTAGTTCTCCAGCCTAAGGCCAAGCTTAGTGGTTGTCCTCTCATACTTGGGAGGCCTTGGCTAGCCACTGTCGATGCCTACATCAACTACAGGGTTGGAAATATGACTACCAAAAATGGGCATCTATCCAAGAAGTTGGTCTTGTACCCTCCTGCTTAGCCATCTATAGAACATGACTTACCTTTATGGTTAGAAGAGGATGAAGAATATGAAATCTACTCAGCCCAAGTCTGTACCCTAGAAACTGCCATGGGAGGAGGACAGCCAGATGAAGACGTTTTGATTGAACACATACTCCAAATTCCAACTCCCAGCACCTTGTCCTTAGAGGAAGTAGTAAAGGAAACCAAGATTAGCCATCATATTTACCTATGCTTAACTGATTCAAACCCTACTTGTGTCAAAACAATAGAATTCGGCCCTGAGAGAACTTTGAGAATCAACCCCTCTCTTTCTATACACCAAGAAGAAAAGTTGTGCAACATGCTAAGGGAACATTTTGGATGCCTTTGCTTGGAGTTACAAGGAGATGAAGGGAGTGCACCCCTCAGTGTGTACTCACCAAATTTATATCAAAGAAGGTTGCAAACTAGTCTGACAACCCCATAGGAGAATGAATCCATCTCTCAAGGATATATTCAAAGAAGAACTACAAAAGTTGTTGGATGTAGGATTCGTTTACCCTATCTTGGACAGTGAGTGGGTTTCTCCTTTGGTGTTGGTTCCAAAGAAAAATGGGAAGTGGAGGATTTGTGTTGATTACAGAGAGTTAAACAAAGCAACAAAGAAGAACCATTTCCCTCTACCTTTCATTGACCAAGTTCTAGATGGCCTGGTAGGTAAAAAGTTTTTTTCTTTCCTAGATGGATTCAGTAGGTACAATCAAATCCAAATTAGCCTAGAGGACCGAGATAAAACCACCTCCAGCTATCCTTGTGGTACTTTTGCTTATAGGGTCCTTCCTTTTGGCCTATGCAATACCCCTGCCACTTTCCAAAGGGTAATCCTGAGTATTTCTACTGAGCTAGTCCATGATGCAGTAGAAATTTATATGGATGATTTTACACCCTATGGGTGTGATTTCCAAGAGGCTCTGTACAACTTGGGTAAGGTGTTGAACAAATGCATTGAAATGAACTTGTCCCTTAGTCCCGAAAAAAGTGATTTCTTGATGATTGCAGGGACTATTCTAGGTCATTAAATATCCCATAAATGACTGTAGGTGGACCCAAATAAGATAGCCATCATCCAAAGGGTCCCACCTCCGCAAAAATAGAGGGATGTCAAAAGTTTTTTAGGCTTAGCTGGATACTATAGGAGATTTATAAAAGACTTCAACAACTTAGCTTCTGCTTTATTTGGGTTATTAGCCAAAGACTCTGAATATTTATGGTCAGAAAGTTGTCAAGAGGCCTTAGACACCCTAAAGGACAAGTTGACCACTGCACCTGTTCTCCAAGGCCCAAATTGGGCCCTTCATTTCCATATACATGTTGATGCCTCTCACAAAGCCATACGAGCAACTCTAGGGTAGATAGATGACAAGTTACCTTATTCCATTTACTTCATCAGTAAGAATCTTTCAAAAGTCGAACTGAACTACACAGTGATTGAAAAGGAGCTCCTAGCTGTTCTACATTCATTGAAAAAATTTAGGCATTACATTACACGTTACCAAAAATTTGTACATATTGACCATGTTGCAATTAAATACTTGATGAATAAAACTGATGTGAATGTCCAGATTATTAGATGGTTACTTTTATTACAATAGTTTGATCTAACTATTATTAATAAGACTGGCAAGGAGAATGTTGTTGCATATTTTTTTATCCAGGTTGACTTTGCCTACAGGGGAGGAAGGAATGGTTGATGATCAGTTACCGGATGAACACTTATTTGCCATTTCAGTTCTCTCTCCATGGTTTGCTGACATAGAAAATTACCTGGTGTCTACACAGTTTCCACCAAATTTGTCCTCCAAAGAGAAAAGAAAGATTGTGAGGAAGAGCACCCCATTCACTTGGATTTGGGGAAACCTCTTCAAACTAGGCCCGGATCCAATTCTGAGAAGATGTGTCAGGGAGGTGGAAGTCTTTGACATCCTTCTAACATGTCATGATGGGCCTTGTGGAGGTCACTTTTCAGCCAATAGGACATCATTCAAGGTGCTACAAGCTAGTTATTACTGGCCCACTCTTCACCAAGATGTGAGGAGGTATACTAGTCAGTGTGATCGGTGCCAAAGGATGGGGAAACCTACCCCAAGGGATGAAATGCCTCTGCAACCTCAAGTGACTTTCGAGCCATTTGACAAGTGAGGCATGGATTTCATTGGAGCCATTGACCCTCCATCCAGCCAAAAGTAATACATCATTGTGTGCACTAACTATTTAACCAAGTGGGTTGAAGCCAAGGCCATCAAAGCAGCAACAAAGGAGAAAGTGGTTGATTTCTTAAGGGAAAATGTATTTTATAAGTTTGGGTACCCTAGAGAATTCGTCATTGATCAAGGCAGTCAGTTTACATCTCACATGATTGAAAATTTGTTAAGCCATCACAAGATCAAGCATAGAAAATCCACTCCTTATCACCCACAGGCCAACGGGAAAGTGGAGGTAACCAACAGGGTGTTGGAAAGCATTCTAACCAAAGCAATTAGCAGCAGTAGAAAGGACTTGTAAGATAGATTAGTTGAGGCCACTTCGACATACAATACCACCTGGAAGACCACCACTGGATTCACTCCTTATGAGTTATTCTATGGGAAGAAGGCCCTGTTGTCTATTGAATTTGAATACAACACCTTATAAATGGTAGCACAACTAGATCTAGATCTCACAAGGGATCAACAAGAAATATTGCTCCAGTTGAATGGGTTAGATGAATTTAGAATGCAGGTCCTCCTGCACACAGAGGTGACTCAAGTTCAAAGGAATATCTGGAATGACAAGAACATAAAGGACAAACAGTTTCAAGAAGGTGATTGGGCTTTGTTGTATGATTCCAGATACAAGGATTTTAAAGTCAAGTTAAGGACTAGATGGTTAGGGCCTTATGTCATTGAAAGATGTCATGATAACGGTTCAATACAGGTAAGAACCATTGATGCAGAGGGTATTCCTTTACTTGTCAATGGGTACAAATTGAAGGTATACAAAAAGCCCTTATAAAAGCAAGAATGCATCAATGGCATCAGCAAGACAGTGACGGTGGTGGAGCAAGACTCATCCTCTACCCCATCAAGTGCTTGAAAAAATAAAAATAAATAAAAATAATAATAATAAAGAGACTCAGGTGAAAACCTCGATGAGGCACCTAAGCCCCATTGTTGGGTTGAAAACCTCTTGAGGCGGCCCAATGGTGTCAAAAAAAAAAATCCTCTGGGTGAAAACCTCTTTTGAGGCACCTAGGGCAAGAAAATAGGATGAAAACCTCTTGGAGGCAAACCAGTTGCTTTCAAAAAACAAAAACAAAAAACAAAAAGAGAGAAAAGAAACATTTTGAAAATTTTGTTTGCAGGTTAGTAGGAGGAAAATCAGAGCAACTTGAGAGGAGCAGAAGGACCTATACACTCCATATTTTCATTCCTCCATCCCATATTCTTCATTATCTCATCAATCCCTGCATTTATGAACTCCTCCAGCTCATTTTACACAAGCTCTGTGTTTTCTATAGGATTCCCTAGAAACCTATAGGAGTTTCCTATAGGAATTACAGTGGCTTGGGAATCCCAAGAAAAGTGACCCTAGAGCAAGGGGATGACCAGCCTATGTAAAAAAATAAATTTTTTACTCCACCACCTCATCACCGTGCCTCCCATCACCATGTTACCCCTGCATTCATCCAATAAGTCAAGTCCAAAAAGATTACAGTTTTCAAAGAAAAAAAAGCAAATAGAACAGAGTGAGAATAGAGGACAAGGAGACAATACCTGAAGGCTATACCTGTCACCTACCAATCACTAGACCCCTTATCTACCCATGAAAAAAATCCTCATGCTCCAAAAGTAAAAAAAGAAAAAAAATATGAAAGTTTAGGGGAGAGGCAACTACAGGACATCCTATAGATTTCCTGTAGGAAATCTTGTAACAGCCTATCACACAAAATGAAATTTCATAGGGTTGCAGTCATCTTCAGCATAGAGATCCCATTGTCAAGGAAGATCCTATAGAGCTAGGCAGTATCAGTAGGATCATCAACATCACTCTCTAGTACCTGCACATCGAAGGAGGCCAATACAAAAAACAATATGCAGCAAATACACAGCACAAGGACATCATTCTCCAACAAGAATCATCATCAAAGCATCTTACCACAGGTATGTCATCTTGCTTATGGTCTCTCGTTAGCACGATATGATAAAAAAATGTAGTATTATGTAAGAGTTGGTTTTATAAGCAAAGGTGGCCAGTTAACTTGGCCACCTTCGCCCAATCGACAAGGAGAAAATAGTTAGACCACTCCACACATGGAAACAGTTAAATCAAAGGAAAAAAGGGAGATAAGGCCAAAAATGGTTAAATTACGGACGATCAAAGTCGGAGATGATTACGAGGTAAGGAGGAATGATAGAGTGATAGTGGGACCAACAATCTAAAATTGGGTGCTCGTACTTAGGCAGCCAGCACACCATCCCACATGATCACCCATATGAGGAAATAAAACACCGATTTCCATGCAAAGAAGGCATTTGCAATCTTGAGGATTCATCGAAACAAGGTTTCTCTCACCTCTTGAAGCAGCATTTACAGGAAGAGAGTGAGTATTTTGCAGTGCAAGGGCACCTACAAGATCCTACGGGGAAACCTACAGGATCCTACAAGAAGACCTACAGGATACAGAGAAGTCATCTACAAGATTATCAGTGGGCATTTAGGGAGGAAATATCAAAGGTTGGCCTCATTAGATAGTAACCAGGAGGTAGGATCTATACATTCCAACATTTTCTTGTTAAAAGTAAAGAAAAAATCCTCCATTTGGTTAAGGAAGTTGCAATCTAGTGGAATTATATTGCAGAGTTATCATTTAAATCTCTCACCCACTAGAATTCTTGAAATATACCCATACAAGCCTCCACAATTACCAAGGGAAAGATGACAGGGGGTTTTAACAAGAGGGAACCCACAAACACAGTAAGAATTCATTAGCACCCTCCTGTCATAGAAATCTTCACAAGGCACAATTAGATGGGTTTCTTTGAAAGAATGAGGGGATACAATGATAAAGTGGCTAGAGACTTTGCTCTCTCACTCATACCCCTCACTAGGACCCATGCCACTGTTGTGGTGAAAGTCATATCATTACAAATTACCCCCGAAGTCACAAGTAGAATCACCACACTTCCTTTAGGTTTGCCTTGGAGAAAAGAATATAAGGGTAACAACACCCTGTTGAGCCTTAAACTTACACTTCTTTACACATCCTCCCAACCTCTTTTTCCTATTCATTTCCCTATTTTTCCACTCATTCCCTCCATCAATTTGCTCAAATCGTTGTATTATAGGACTTTTTACATGGTTTTCTAATTATGTTAATGACTGTGTTTGGTTTAGAATTTTGGTCCAAGGTGCTGCGTTTCCGCAGCTCATGCAAGGTTTACACAGGGTTTTCCGCAGCTGATCCCGGTTTCCGCAGCTGTTTTATTAAACGTTATGTTCCAGGTGTCCTCCGGGAAGAAGAGCCACATGGGCAAGTTCGTGGAACCAAGGACATGGTGTGTGTCCCTCTAGATCATCCAAACCAGTCATCCAAGCCCATGGTCAACGAGGAGGCAACTTTGGTCAAACAGAGGTCATTGGCGGTGGCACGGCTCTGCGTGTTCTGTTTTAGAGCACGTGGGGAATAGGTGGCATCTTCCTCAGTTATGAGAGTAGTGGGAGACACAATCCAACAGCGGATTGAATGCCCACGATGACCGTTGCCTAGATCCGAGGACGTAGCAGGACTACATGTTTCAATTCAGCTGTTCGAATTACTTAAATTTCGTTAAGCTAGTTTACCTTCTGCAATTATAAATAGAGCGTCTTTGAACGTTGGACAAGTTAGTTGTGATTTGTTAGTTGTTGTTTTTATACCTTTGAACTCCCACTGTATTTTCTTATTTGATGCGCAATACATGAGAAGACTGTTATTCCATTTACGTGTGTGATTGATCTTTGAATGGCTGGAGTAGGCAGAGGGCCCCTGTTTACTAAGGCCTGTACAGTATTTTAGTTTCTCGCATTTCGTTTTCTTATTTCATGTATATAATGCTTTTAATTGTTGTATTTTAGATAGCTGTACATACATTTCCATTTCTGCTTGTTTACATTTCTGCTCTTTTTCATGACTGATCAGTGTGTTATGCAGGTTTCTTAGGCGTGCCCGGGACAGTTTTATGCTTTTCTTTTGCACAACTAGTGATATGTGTGATCATCTTGTCTATGTTGCTGACCTTCTTTGTTTTGCAGCCTTTATTTCATCATTATCATTTAGTTAATTTGCATATTTGCTTTTTCTTTGTAGATATCAAGTTGTTTATCTATTGATGGTCTCTTCTTTATAACTTAATATCTTTATTGAGGACCAAAACATCACTTAATGCAGCTTGGTTTAGTTGTTCATAAACTCATAATTTCTTGACTTGTTTTTAATTGTTTATCATGTGATACATTCAGTTAAAAGGCAAGAGGTTAAAAAGAAGTTAAAGTATTTGTGACTAGTCTTTCTTCTAGATAGGTTTACTTTAGTTTCAACATTGCTTAGTGATTATTTGATATAGATTTCATTTGCATTTACTTGCAGCAACAGAGGCACTGGGTCAATGTCATTAGTCTTTTATTTAATGCCTTTACTTTCCTTTAAGCATTGATTTCATTTCAAGCTTTCTTGTAGAGAACTTTTAAGTTGTAAAAAGCACATCACAGTCACACACACTTAACTCACTTGACTTTGAGTTTTAAAAAGCACATCACAATCTCACACACTTCACTCACTTTATTTTCGTCACACCACATTAGGAGAGATATAACTTAAAAAGAACCTAAAAAGTTAAAAACGACAAAAGCTCAAGAAATAGTTGCCTAAGTACATACAGTACACCTCACTTCATCAGCTTACGAGCCCCGGGTTGACATTTAAAAGTCGCAATTTAGACATCACTAAATTGACCAAACACACCCTTGCAAAGAAGAAATTATTTTTGGAAGAGGAGGAGGCAATGGAGGACAAAAATGGGGTCAAAAGAGAAACCCTTCCATACCCTTGGAATGAAGTTAGCTACCACCTCATTAAATATATATCATGTGAAGGGAGATACAATGTGGTGTATGGATACCATTTCAGGCTTCTCCAAGAACTGAGATTTGGAGTAGGCACACCGCCTCAAAACAGACTAAGTATACCCTACTTTCTTCTTCAATCAATGATAGATATGAGCATCAAAGTGCAAGAGGGAAAACATCAATAGCTAGCCCATCATGGGTTAATAAAACTTATCCTAGAAGATGATTTCCAAAACCTAAGACTCTATTACATGGAAAACTTTTAGAGACATGCAAGCAGAGGAAGAAATAAAAGCTCTTGAATATGACAAAATCCCCACTGCTAGTGAAAGGGATGAAGAGGAAACAAAGGAGGAAAAAGAGGAAGAAAAGGAGGAGGAAAATAAGGAAGAGACACAAGAAGAAACGAAAGAATAAACAGATGAACAGAGTGAGGAACTAGATGAAGAAGAGGAAGAAAAAGACAAGGATGAGAAAGAGAATGCGAAAGAGGAAACATAACAGAAAGAAGTACAGAAGTCTACAATTCAAGGCAAAGAAGGGGAAGAATCAACAAGGGAATCTCCAAAACCCACTAAGAAAGAGGCAACATCTGCTCTTATTACCCTAAGTACACCTATAAATTCAAAAGGAAAGAGATAGAGACAAACCCCATTGTAATTTAGGACAAGAAAAAGCAAAATGATAAGGCAAGGAAAACCTCAAACACCCACCAAAATTCCTATTGTCATTGAAGACTCACCAAAGCAACAAGAAAAGATAGCTCCTCTTGAGAAACATCAAGGAGAAGGATCATGAGGGCAAGCCTCTGCCAAATCTCCCATCACCTATGTTAGGAGGCCTGTCACAAGGTTTGCCTCATCAAAGGGAAAAAGTCTCCTATAGGAGACACAAAAATACCTACAAGAAGCAGAGGCCATCCTACAGGAAACTCTGCTAAACCTACAGGAAATTCAGAAAATGGACCAAGAAGGTATCACTCAGTAAGAAACAAAGAAGGAAGACCAAGAACTGAGAGAACGTAGTCCTCAACCCAACCTCGACTCTTACTATAGGTTCATTGAAGGGGGTAGGGTCCTCCCACAGAAATTTGACATCCCCTTATTCTTTGAGCTTGAAAAAGAAAGGACAAGAACACACAGGTGTTTGCAAATTTCCAAATCCAAAGGAGTGGAGGATGTGGGCCACATGGAGGAGAAAGTAAAGGAGATGGGCAAAGAATTGGGCAGCATTAGGGACAGAGAGGCAATGATGAAAGCTTAGTTGGAAGCAGATAATGCATGGCTAAGGGGAAAGTTACAATAAAGGGAAAGTTAGTTGGTAGGTATGGCCAGTTTATCCTTAGAGGCAATCCAATGTAGGATGCCAGCAAAGTCTTATGCCTCGTATCTTAAGGAATAGTGGTTGCAGTTCCAAATTAAGACTTTAGCACAAAGAGGCACTATGCCCTTCCAAGAATATAGACAAATCATTGATCTTTGTGATGAAAACACCTTGGAAGATAGAGCAAAAATGTCTGAGTTTTACCTATAGAACTTGGCCTTGACAAAGTTAAATGTGTGGGACCCAAATTCAAAACTAGGAGAATTGCAATTGATGGCCTCAACATCATGGATGAATAATGAGGAGGAAAGAGCTGCAGAGATGAAGAAGGTAATGGAAAAAGTAAAGAAAAAACCCCTCATGATAAGAGCTGAGCAATCTAACCCAATGGTTGTCATCAACACCCACAACCTGATTGCAAATGATCCTAAACTTGTACCTAGGTACCTTTCTTCCCAAGAGGAAGGAGTCACACACTTTGAAGACATGTTCAGGTTATTAGGAGATGAAAACATGCAAGCTTGCCAAAGGAGATGGAACACCTTGCCCTACAGCCTGAAAATCAGAGAATACCATTCTCCTCAAATAATGAGAGAGGCACTAAACAGAACACCCATGTACAAGCAAGCTCTACAAAGACTCAAAGTCAATTGGATTGGCTTGAGACTCAGTCCACCACTGCTCTTAGGAATTTTGGAAGGAAGGAAAGAAGAGGAAGAAAGAAAGCAGTGGGAAGAGATAGAGAGGAAGGCAGGCTTTTATTCACATGAAGAAGAAATTACAGCAAAAGCATGGGATGTCAGGGAGGCCACCAGAGCAATGAAGGACATGGATATAGATTGAGTTGCTCAGAGGATGAGCAACACTTTCAGTAGGGGGGTGATGATGAGCCTCATCATTAGGTAACTATATGGACCTTAGTATACCTCCAAGCTTATTAAAATCAAATCTTCTCATAATTCCTTACATATTTTAATTATATTTTTCTTAATGAGATGAGTAAAAGTAAGATGTTATGTCTAGTGGTATAATGTGCATTGATTGTAGGTTTTTGAGAGCAAATCATGGAAAATTTGCATAATTAAGGGTAGAAACTCGAATGAGACAAGTAGGAGAGATTGTGGGAGATAGATCCTCCTCATTTAATCCTCAATCATTCGAATATTCCTCCATAAAATCACACTAGCTCGGAGCTGCAAGTAGCCGAGTCATGAAGATCATGGGCAGTCGAGCCAGTGACAATTAAGAGCAAATTCATCTTGAGTTTGGGAGACAAGCCTCCCTATATTTAAGGAATTCATTGGATACTTCAGTTGTATAAATAAGGAAGCCTAGAGCCTCATTAGGATTTAGATTTTTATGTAAGAGCACTAAACATTTTCGAGTTCAAGACTTGTGGAAGACATTGTTATGTAATTTTTCTAATATGATAATGAGAATGAGCATTTCCTTGATCCAGCACTGAGTTGACTCAGAGGGTTGAATCTCTTGGGTTAGGGCCCAACCCTAGCAGCAAAGGCTTCTCTTCTTGTACTTGTATGCTTAGTTGATTTCATAGATTAATGGTTGAAGCGGTTTTAGCATTATTTCATTGCTAGTAGTTGTGAATTTGATTAGTTTTCTTCCATTTGTGCATTACTTTAGCGGTAGCTTAGAAAGATAAAGGAATGCCAAAAATATGTTAACAGGTGGATTTGGCCTCACTCCTCCCTTTAGGGACCATGGTTTGAGGAAAGAACTCCTATGCAGTCCCAAAAATACAGAATTTCTGATTTCTTATGGAATTTAGGGTTTTTTGCTACTTAGGCCAGCATCTTTTCAGTTTTCAAGAATAGGATTCAATTTTCATTTCTGATATCTTCAGCCTTGTATTAGATCTCATAGTGTTTCACATTATACTGCAATTATTTCCATGCATGAAATAGGAAACTAGATAATGATTTTTTTTGTTCTTTAGTTGATTGAAAATCTTTCTTGTTTGACATGATTCATGGATAAATGCCAGTGATTGATGCAGTGAAGGAGTTTCAATCGTGCAAGGAGATCTCATGACTAGCAACCCCAACCTAACCTCATCCATCCATGATCACCAAAAGCCACTAAGTCCCTCAACCAATTCATCATTCCATACGAACAACTTTCCAGGTTTTTTTGAGCAAATCCAACCATCTTACAAACTCTGTTTTGAGCTCTTAAGAAGTCTTAGTCACTCCCTTGCCTTATTTCTCCCACCATTCACCTTCCTTAATCCCTACATCACCTTCCAAATCTGTTATGAAACCAGCTCAAGAAAAGATAGAAAAGATAGATCAACGCCTTAGAATTCAGCCTCTTCGAGGGGGCAACCTCCTTTACATTACATCAATGAACAATTCTTGGATGATTTAGATGAAAAAACCTCCTTTCTATATATAGGGGTCTAAGGAGTCACAGTATAACCTAGCCGACCTAACAATAATAATATAAAGCCACAAAAATAACAATAGAGGGATTCTATGGGGCACAGTAATAACAATATGGGGACAATAGGGGCACACAATATTAATAAGGGGTACAACTACAATAGTATGGGGTAATCACTAGTATTATAGGGACCCAACATGCCCCTCTCCTCCAAAAAGGTGTTTTCCTCAATGCATGAGTAGTTATGGATGCTTCTGTATAAAATTTTCATCCTCCCACGTGGAATCTTCAACAGATAAGTTCTTCCACTTGATAAGATACTCTGAAATTGATCGATTCCGTAGCTGTCGAGTTCTTGTTTCTGTGACTTCTTCTAGTTCCAATATAATTTTTCCTTCCTCATCAAGTTTTGGCAATATTGTTTGAACTGGGAGCTTGTCGCCTATAACCTTCTTTAAACATGAAACATTGAAAACTGGGTACAATCGAGAAGCTGCAGGAAGCTCCAATTTGTATGCCATAGTACCAATCTTTTGCAACACCTTGTACGGACCATAATACTTTGGTGATAATTTATTATCCTTCTTAGCTTGCTTGAGGGACATTGCTTATATGGTTGTAGCTGTAGGAATACCCAATCACCTACATCAAAATTATTTCGCTGTGTGTTGATCTGCCTGTTTTTCATTCTATTCTGTGCAACACGAGGTTATCCTTTAAGAGTTGCAGGACTTCTTGTTGATGTTCGATGTGATGTTCCACTGCTTGAACCTTAGAATTTTCTCTTAAATATGATGTGATGGATGGTGGCTGATATCCATAAGGTGCCATAAATGGGGTCATTTTTGTTGTTGTATGGAAGGAAGTGTTATACCACCATTCAGCCAGAGGCAACCATTTGACCCATTGTGTCTGTTTACAGATACAAAGCAACGAAGATATCCTTCCAAACATTTGTTTACTATCTTAGTTTTCCCATCGGATTGAGGATGACAAGATGAGCTATGAGCTAATTGAGTACCAAGACAAGAAAATAATTCTGTCCAAAAATTTCCAGTGAAAATGGGATCTCTGTCACTTACAATAATTTTTGGGTTTCCATGTAGCTTTTGAATTGTTTCCATAAA
>APFE030600707.1:0-18664 GCA_000404065.3 Pinus taeda | reverse complement strand
AAGTCCATCACTATCTTCATGAGTGTAGTAACTTTTCTTAGTTACATTATGTTTCTTGTTCCATCTGACAGGTTCCTTTCCCTTGTCAATCTTATCCTTATGAGGACATTTAGCAGCATAGTGACCGACTCTTCCACAAGCAAAGCATTTGAAAGGTAACTTACCTCGGAATCTTCCAGCCCCCCGTTGAAGGTTTTTGACAAAATTTGATTCTTCTTCTTCTTCTGACACGTGTCCTGACTCATAGTAGTCTCCTTTGCCTGAAGCCTTGAAGGAAGCTTCTCTCCTGTCTAATGGTCCTCCTTTCCCCATTTCATAAGCAGTTAGAATTTCGTGCAGCTGTGACATGGTAAGGTTTCATAGATTCTCCTTTTCTTCTATTGCAGAAACTTTAGATTCAAACCTAGGGGACAAAGATCTTATAACTTTTTCAACTACAACAGCCTCTTTCATTTCTTCACCCAAGTTTTTCATACAATTAACAATCTCATCTACACGAAGGAAATAGTTAGCCACACTTTCATCATTGTTCATTCTAGGATTTTCATACTGAATCTAAGGGTTTGGAGTTTTGCTCTTTTTACCTGTTCATCTCCTTCATAGCTCAGAACAATATTGTCCCATATTTCCTTAGCTGATTTATACTGCATGACTTTGACAAATTCAGATTGTGATAGACATCCCAATAGAGTATTGACCGCCTTTGCATTCGTTTCATATTTCTTCTTCTCAGCTAGATCTGTGGGAGTTGATGATGGAAAAGTATAACCTGTATCTATGATATCCAGACTTCTATACCAAGAGATTGAAGATAGGCAGTTACTCTTACCTTCCAATATATGAAGTTTGTCCCATCAAAAATCAGTGGCCTGATCGATGCTTCTCTCTCGTAGTTGCTCATGATGATGGATCTTCCTTCAAGCGATCAAGCTTCTTCAGAAGGACCTGCTCTGATACCAATTGTTGGAAATAATACTGAGAGGGGGGGTGAATCAATATTATCAAGTCAAATATTCCTTTTTCAAATCCAAATGATATATGCTACTTCAGTTAATTAAACCCGCAACTATGTAGAAGGAAACCCATGTATACTATGCAAACTTATAATTTACTTTATCTTTCAGATGTTGATTGTTAATCTGTGTATCAGAATCAAATAACCAATAACCAAAAACAGTAAAACAGAGCAGAAGACAATCACACACAAGAACACAAGATATAAGGTGGAAACCCAATGTGGGTGAAACCACCTGCTGCAATTCATCTCAATCTTCTCTTTAATTAGAAACTTCTTTTTACAATTGTACTGGTGCAATCCTTTACCAGTATGCAGGCTTCAACCTGCAGAGAGCTACAACCCTCTCTCATTTTCCAACTTCTCTTGGAAGGGAGCTACAACCCCCTTATCTCTTGCACTAGCCAAGATACTAGTACGTAGGTGCTGGCCAACAGAAGGCTACAACCTTCTCTTTCTTCCAGGGACCACGTTTCATAAATTTTCAGACTGGATCCATGAACATCAATCAATCATCAAGAATTTTTGCATCAAACAATCTCCTTTTCACCAATTAGCACTGAATCAAGTAGACACTTCTCTGACAGCTGTACCCAAATCACAGTAACAGTAACCACACACCAAATCTAAACCCAGAACACTGCAACAATGAACAGAAGTAGCTAGATCACAACTCAAAAGACATACGTTGCTTTAATAACTTGAAACTTGTGTACAGATCTATAAAGGATAATTCGCTCTTTCAGATATTCAAACACTAATTAACCCAGATTATCTGATTTATAGATCAAGCAAGTGCCACATATAACAGATCAAAATCATACAAAGATACTATCATTCAAGCTTAAAGATTATGACCCATCAATAGAACTTATCCTTCTCTTTGCGCTAAGGTTCCTCCTTCATTGATATCTAGATCTGCACCATAACCCAATTACCAGTATTCCAGATCTAGCACTTTATCAGATATTTAATAACAATTCAGATGATCCTTTGCCAAATGATCTCCTTCCTCTTTTATAGTCCTAGGCCTTTCACAATACCACGGTCCAAAACCATAATAACACAATACCATGAACCCAATACTTGGGATCAACACTTTTGGATGCAATACCACGGAACAAAACCATAGGATCAAAAATTGTCAGACTAATACCATGAACTAACCATGAAAGTGCGTGAGATCAACACTTTTGGATGCAATACCATGGAACAAAACCATAGGATCAAAAACTATCGGACTAATACCGTGAACCAACCATGAAAGTGCGTGAACTTTTCTCCACATGAAATAAACTTTTCTCTGCATAAAAGTGCATGAACTTTGCTGCACTATAATTTATCATTTGAGATGAGTGGGTTGCCATCAAGTACAACATATGTATCATAATGCCAACATATATATACATTATTTTTTCTTAAGTTTTTAGTTTTTCTTTTGTATCCTAGAGGAACTCAACAACTCACATGACATGTAGCTACTAGTAAACCTTTGGGGGTCCATGACCTATCCTCCTCTTTGTAAATTGGGTCACAACTAGGGGGAATTTGAACCTTAGACCTCTTGTTGGCATTATGACTAATGTGATGTCCTTGATGGAAACCTACTTGATAAAGATGTCAACATGATGGTTATATAAATATTATATGTGAGATAGACAAAGGAAAATCAATTCAGAGACATAGGAATGGTAAAGGTGAAGTTTGGGAGGTATACACAGGTCCGATGAATAAAGGCAACATACATACGTAAGTATGGTAAAAAAAATTCGTGTACAGTTTCCGCACCATGGTATTTTAAATACCAGGGTTATTTACCATGCTATTGGCCCATAGTAATGAGCACAACAATGAATATGTGATCCCTTCAAAGAATTCCATCAACATTACCAAGGGATTGGCGTAAGGTATTAGCTAAGGCCTAAGCTATATAATGAGATGGAGATCAAAGTGTTAGGTGTGCAATTTATGGGTTATTGATGAATGATTTGATTTGAGATAGGTGTGCACCAAGGAGCTTGAAGGAGGCTCATATTTGATAGATCTAAAAGCATTGTAGTGATTAAAGTAACAATGATAGATCTGTGATGATAATGATACTCTGATATGAGCATGTGACAATAAGGGTTGTGAAGTATATTTTGTGGTTGCAACGAAGATATGACTCAATAATTATAGATCTGTATATTGGTGTGTCATTGAGAAGTCACATACATACACAAATCTTCCTCTAGATAGGTGCATATATATTGTGCAGTATGGACATATATGTACACTTGTGTGGTGAATGATGATTGTGTACATACAAAAATATTCTTTATAAGAATCTCATACATCTTCTAGGGTTTTTTAGTATGAGTTGTTAATGATGTATAATCAATTTTGTTATGTTTGATGTTGTCTTTCAATGATGTCTCTCTCATGATAATTTGTGTTTGTCGATTCTCGCTGGGTTGAAGTTTTTGTGAAATGATATGTTGACTAGGGATGATGCTATTGTGTGATGATTTGTATTTGGTTTAGTGATCTGTGATGGGTTCAACATGAAATTCAGTGATAGATGTAGTACGACAACAATTCAGATTCAGGTATCAATATTTTAAGATATGTACATCGATATTGTTCAGGAGAAGCGCATACATACATAGGTATGCATAAGAACAATAGCGTATACAATCAGATGCATGCTTGATCAGGGTTTGTAGCAGAAACTATTGGTTTCTGTGATGGGTAAAAATGTTTGACATGATGTATTGATGAGTGGCTATCCATTGGTATGATTTGTTCTGATCTAGTTACATTGGTTACATTAGTATATTTGATTTGAGTAGTTGATTTCAGAATTGTTGGGAGTAGATCCAGTTTGAAACATTCTGAAAATTGATCCACAAAGAGTTGAGGATAGCAGTCTTCAGAAAGGGGGTTGTAGCTCCCTTTTAGTAGGATCTGGAAAATGAGAGAAGGTTGTAGCCTTCTGCAGGTAGGAGCCTGCGTACTGGTTAAGGTCTACACTAGGACAAAATTGAAAGAAGATTATTGTTTTTAATAAAATAAGACATAGACGAAAACAATGGTGGTTTTTTCCCAAATTGGATTTCCACCTAAAAATCTTGGTGTTCATATGGTTGTATGTGTTAATGTTCTATCTACTTCTTAAATGCTCATAATTACTATTTAATTTATGAATAATTGAATAATAATGCATTGATTAATATGGCACAGGTGATTAGATAAGTTATCTGGATATATACGGGTTTCTGTAGAAACAATTGCGCACATATGTTGGGTGTGGAGTGATGCAGGGATACCCTTGCTTTACCCATAGTATGCATGTCTTATGCATATAGCTGATCTGTCCCAGGAATTTTAACTCTCTAAGGAGTCAAATCTTCACCCATCAATGGTTAAGGCCCTATTAATCAACCCTCAAGCCTTGAATTATGACTTTATTAAAGCCTTTCTCTTAAAACTTCCTATCGAGACATTATAGCCCTTCTAAACCTTCATTCATTTATTATCTGGACTTATTCAACCCTTATAACCTTTCATCAATTCTTATTCCCGCATATATAACCAAACCCCACATTTTCCTTTGTTTTATTCAGACTTAACCCCCAATTCCTTCTATCAGCGCTTTAATCCTTTTAAACCATTTACAAAGGTAGTTAACTACCAAACATAGCTTTCCACCTTTATATGGTCCTTGCACGTTTCCTGATGCTACACCTTTATTGCAATCAGCAATCGCTCCTCGCGAGTTACATTAACATGTGTTCCCCCATCTCCTCCAATATGAGATTAACCTTCGGATTTCAAATAACACTAACCGCGCTTCATTTCCCTATCCGGTCTGCTCCTATCGCATGCCTCAATAATCCTCCACCGATAAAGCGTCGTTTACCTGTTGCGATGCGATATTTATTAACAATCACCATCGTTGATCCTCCTTTTGATCCGATGGTTCTTAGCCTTCCTGATCAACAGACTTGCATTACAATTCTTCGTCGTTGATCTACATTTAGAAGATCTGATAGTTCACACTGATTTTTGGATTACAACAAGACCGAAAAATAACTGACTATACGGACCTGATGGGAATTATAAATTCCCAATCTAATAAAGTTTGGGTCTGACTTCTTAATTAAATTCCGATTGCTTTGACACCCGATGTCCATTGGATGACGAGATCTCTTGATCCTATGGTCTCCGATAATTTCAAAAGGATTTTGCCGATGCAATTTAATCCTGGCCGTTGATCATAAAGATCCAATGGCAATGATTTGCCCATACTTCATTCCTTCAATCTTCTTCCTCACTTAAACGTTACACCATTTCTTCAGGTTTCTGGGTTTTTCTTCAAAGGTTTTCTTTTCACTACTTTCCTGCACGTTCCTACTAGGCTTTATTCTGTGAGATCTTTACTCACGAACAATTTGGTTCTGCAATCGTTTAATGCCACTAAGGTCCTCTACCTCTTCTCTTCCTTTGTGTATTCACCTCGACTCTGCCTGCATATATTTATATTATGAAAACTCTGATAATACCTAATTCATCACTAAACACCCAAAATTCATCACTAAACACTCAAAATAATTACATATTGAGACTTTGTCTTTGAGCCTTATGTTATAACATCAATTGCCTTGGTTACACTTTGCCCATAGGCTTAAATCCCACACTCTAGCTTAACCAGCTAATTATCTAACTTTCTAACCTCTGTCTTTGCCTTTTAGCCTTACATTTATACAAAGGGATTCTAAAATCAATTCCAGGTTTAGATCCATAGATTCCTCAACAAATCCTAAAATCTCTTCCTCATCCCTAAGGATCCTCTTTAATCCACAAAATCATGAACTGACTCCTAATCTAAGATTTACAATCAATTCTCAAATCCCTAATTCTCTCAATTATCCTAAATCTGTCATGTTCTCCTACATTTGAGAACATTTACAAATATTCTTCACAATACTCAATTAAATCCTATTCTCATTAAAATCACTCAAAAGCCTAAATAATTACATTAATTCACACTTAGGAGACCAACTCCCTTGAAAACACAATACCCCTATGTCTACTAAAATACAATGATTTTCCTTGAGCTGAATGCTCATACATCATGGAGCCTGATTATCTTCTTTATTCAGAGATATCACAACATTGGACCCAATTTCATAATATGGTGGAAACGTCACCTGTTATTTGCACTACACATAACTAATTTCGTAATGGGGATGCAGGGGGGACAGCACCCCTGAAGCTAAAAATAGATGTAAACCCCTCACTATATATGAGGGAATTGTATTGCGGTTATGTAGATGTGTATTCTGAACAAGAAAAAGAGAGGAGATTGTGTGAGAGCGAAGAAGGAATGACAACTGATCTACTCTAGGTTGTATCTCTTCATTTTGCTAGATAATATAAAAGGAAGGATTGGCTATTTCTCCATGGATGTAGCCCAAATTGCGTGAACCACGTATATTTGTGTCTCTCTTGTTTTATGTGTTTTCTCTGTTTATATTTCTGCAATATTTTGTGTTCCATTGCTCTGTAATATATAATTTTCTAACAACTGGTATTAGCGTCGAAGGTCTATTTGGCTAATAAACTCGCAGGAGAGAAGGGTTCCTAGTTCAAGTGGGAGCAATGGCTAAAGATGGTAGGTTTAGGGTCGAAAATTTAAATGGCCAAAACTACCAACTGTGGAAGATTCATATGGAATATTACTTGTCTCAGAAAGATTTATATCTACCATTGAGCTGAAAGACAAAGAAGCTGACGAGTATGACAGGCACAAAATGGGATATTCTCAACAGAAAGGCACTTGGAACAATACGGTTGTGCCTAGCAGCATCGGTAGCCTTTAATATTTCAAAGGAAGTGAAAATAGAGGGGTTAATGTCGGCATTGGCCAAACTATATGAAAAACCCTCAACCTCAAATAAGGTATTTCTTATGAAGCGTTTATTTAATATGAAGATGTGAGAAGCTGGATATGTTGTTGATCATTTAAATGAATTTAATATAGTTACTAGTTAGTTAAGTTCTGTAGGGGTAACTTTTGATGATGAAGTTAGGGCTCTGTTATTTCTGTGCTCATTGATAGAAAGTCAGAATGGTTTAGTTATGGCCATGAGTGATTCTATCTCTGCATCTAGTACTTTAAAGTTTGATGATGTTGTCGGTGCAATCCTTAGTGAGGAAATGCGACAGAAAAGCTCTGGTGAGACGTTAGGTAAGGCTTTGATTGTAGAGACTAGGGAAGAAAAATGGAAAGAGGAGAGAGTCCAAGATAATGCAGTAAGTCAAGGAAAGGAAGGTCTAAGTCCAGATTGGGGATAGTGTGCTAGAAATGTGGGAAGAAAGGACACCTGAAGAAAGATTGCAAGTCTCGTAAGGGAAAAGAAGGATACATGTAATAAGAAAACAATCATGAAGCTAATGTGACAGGTGATGTGTTGCAATATGCTTTGATTCTTTCATTAGAAAATATTATTGATTCCTGGGTGGTAGATTCAAGGACCTCATTCCATGCCACACTTGATAGGAAACATTTTCTTTATTAAGTTCAAGGAGATTTTGGATAGGTTCGATTGGGTGATGATAAACCCTATAAAATCACTGGAATAGATACAGTTTTCATAAAACAACGGAATGGAAATAAATGGCTATTGAAGGAGATAAGGCATGTTCCAGATCTGAAGAAAAATCTAATTTCAATAGGTTAGTTGGGAGGTGAAGGTTGTGTAACTACATTTACAGATAAAACCTGGAAGGTCACTAAAGGAGCCTTGGTAATAGCAAAAGGATAAAAGGTTGGTACATTGTATTTATGAAATGGCATTTCTAATTTTATTAATGCTTTAACCTCTACAGGAAAAGATATGGCATTGTGGCATCATAGGCTCAGGCACATGAGTGAGAAGGAGATGAATATTATTCACTCAAGAAATTCGTTGTCAGGTTTGAAGCATGTTGATTTGGAATTCTGTGAGAATTGTGTTTATGGAAAATAGAAGAGAGTCAAATTCCTCAAAGTTGGGAAAGAAAAGAAGAGCGAAAAATTAGAGCTTGTGCATGATGTATGAGGACCTACTCAGTTATCATCTCTCGAGGGATCTCATTATTATGTTACTTTTATTGATGATGCAACCAGAAAAACCTGGATTTATTTTATTCGAAATAAATTTGATGTATTTGATACTTTTAAGAAATGGAAAGCTTTGGTTGAAAATGAGACAAGAAAAAGGTTGAAGTGTCTCAAATCAGATAACGGAAGTGAATATTGCAGCAAAGAGTTTGATAGGTATTATTCAGAGAATGGAATTCCTAGAGAGAAGATAGTTCCAGGAACATCACAAGAAAATGGTGTGTCAGAAAGGATGAACAAGACAATCATGGAGCGTGCTAGGTGCATGAGATTGCATGCAAGATTGCCTTTACAATTTTGGGCAGATGTTGTAGATAATTTTGTTTATCTAATAAACATAGGGCCTTCAAGTTCCTTGGATGGTGATATTCCAGAGGAGGCATGGACAGGTAAAAAGGTAAACTACTCATTTTTAAAGCCTTTTGGTTGTGAAGCCTTTGTCCACATTAATAAAGAAAATATAACAAAGCTTGAGGAAAAATCAAAGAAATGTACCTTTATTAGATATGGTGTTAATGATTTTGGTTATCACTTTTATGATTATGAAAAACAAAAAATCATTAGGAGCAAAGATGTCATGTTCAATGAAGAGGTTTTGTATAAGGATTAGATGCAGGAAAAAGAAAACATAGAATACACAGTGCTTGATGAGATCACAAAAAAAGTGAAGGTGCCTGAAAATCATAATGATCAACATCTAGAACAACAAGAGTTGCAACCACAATAACAACAAGCACCTCAAACACCTGAAAGTGATGCTAGAAGTTCTACCAAGATAAGTAGACCCCCTGAACGATACTCCCCTTCGTTATATTATGTATTGTTGACTGATTCTGGTGAACCAAAATGTTATGAAGAATTAATGCAGGTAGAAACCAGGAAGAAGTGGGAGTAACCCATGAAATAAGAGATGGACCCCTTAGTACATAACTAGACTTTGGATTTAGTCAGGTTGCATGCAGGTAAAACAACATTGTAGAATAAATGGGTTTACAGGTTGAAGGAAGAAGATGGAGGTAGAAAAAGGTATAAAGCTAAACTTGTGGTGAATGGTTTTGCACATAAAAAGGGTATAGACTTTGATGATATATTTTCTCCCATTGTTTAAATGACTTCAATCAGAACTATTTTAAGTCTAGTAGCAATTGAAGATTTTCATCTTGAGCAGTTAGATGTAAAGGCAACCTTTCTCCGTGGGAATTCGAAGGAAGAAATATATATGCAATAGCCACAAGGATATGAGGTAAAAGGGAAGGAGAAACTAGTGTGCAGGTTGAAGAAGAGCTTGTATGGCTTAAAATAGGCTCTAAGGCATTGGTATCTAAAATTTGATAGGTCTATGTCTGAACAAGGGTATACTAGATGTTACTCTGATCATTGTGTTTATCTCAAAAGGCAAAATGATGGAAGCTATATTATATTGCTATTGTATGTAGATGACATGCTTGTTTAAGGTTCTAACATGTAAGAAATAAATGTGCTCAAAATAAAATTGGCAAACTCATTTGCAATGAAGGATTTGGGTGCTGCAAAACAAATCCTTGGTATGAGAATAACTAGAGACAAGAAGAATCACAAATTAACATTAGTATACCTTTGGCTAGCCATTTGAAACTAAGTAAGGAGGTGTGTCCCAAGGCTCAGGATGAAATGGCTTATATGTCTAAAGTTCTATATGCATCAACAGTTCGAAGCTTAATGTATGCAATGGTCTGCACAAAGCCTGATATTACACATGCAGTGCGAGTTGTAAGAAGGTACATGAAAAATCTAGGAAAATAACATTAAATGGCGGTGAAGTGGATTCTTTGGTATTTGAGAGGTACCACAAATCAAGTAGTGTGCTTTGGTGGTTCAAACATTTCTCTACATGGATATGTTGATGTAGATATGGCGTGTGATAGAGATAACAGGAGGAGCACCACAAGGTATATGTTTACTATATGTGGAACAACTGGCAATTGGGTTTAAAAACCGCAAAGTGTTGTTACACTCTCAACAATGGAAGCATAGTATGTTGCTGCTACAGAGACTAGTAAAGAAATGATTTCGGTTTCTGGATGAATTGGGTAAGAACAAGGAGTTGGGAAGGTTATACAGTGACAGCTAGAGTGCCATACATCTTGTAAAGAACTCTGAATTTCATTCCAAGACTAAACATATACAACTCAGGTACCATTTCATACAGTCAGTGTTGGAAGATGGACAACTGAAGTTGGAAACGATACACACTAGCCAAAATCCTGCAGATATGATAACAAAAGTCGTAACCAGGGAGAAATTGAGATTTTGCTCGATTTCAATTGGTATTCAATTATGATGATGAAGATGAGAAACATCCAGGTCCAAAGTGGAGTCATTGTCCTGCAAATGAAGTAGTGGTAGAGTTGTTATAATTAGTCTCCAAGTGGGATATTGTTGGGTGTGGAGCCTAATTATGTTCTTTATATAGAGGTATCGCTGCATTGGACCCCATTTCATAATGTGGCGGAAATTTCACCCGTTATTTGCGCTGCACATAACCAATTTCATAAGGGGGGTCCAAAGGGGGTGGCAATGGTCTTTAGGGTGGGGGATCCGGGGAAACGCCCCCGAAGCTAAAAATAGATGTAAAATTTCCTTGTAAAATGTTGTAATTTCATAGTCAATATGGGTCGTTCATTAGGAAGAAATTTGACTGTAGAAGTTATGTTTAATTTAGGGCTTTTTTCCCTAGAAGGAAACCCCTCACTATATATGAGGGAATTATATTGTAGCTATGTAGATGTGTATTCTGAACAAGAAAAAGAGAGGAGATTGTGTGAGAGCGAGGAGGGAATTACAACGGATCTGTTATAGGTTGTATCTCTTCATTTTGTTGGATAATATAAAAGGAAGGATTGGTTGTTTCTATGTGGACGTACCCCAAATTGGGTGAACCATGCATATCTGTGTTTCTCTTCCTTTATGTGTTTTCTGTGTTTATATTTCTACAATATTTTACGTGTTCCATTTCTCTGTAATATATAATTTTCTAACAACATACGCTAGTTCCCTTTACAACAATCGTGTATAAAAATCAAAATAAGAAATTGAAATTGAAGTGTGTAAAATATTGATCCCCCCCCCCCTCAGTAGTTTCCCTAACAATTGGTATCATAGCAGGTCATTCAGAAGAAGCTTGATCACTTGAAGGAAGATTTTTCAAGATGTGAAATTAAGAGGGAGTAGCATCTATCATGGCACCATTGTTTAATGGAACTAACTTGGTTTTCTGGAAATTCATAACAATATCTTATCTAAAGTCACTTGGAGTTGATGTTTGGGCAATCGTTGAAGGAGGCTATCAATATCCATCCCCCATTCTCACGGATGAAGTAGAATATAAAACGTATGAGACCAATGTAAATGTTTTCAACACTCTATTGGGAATCTTGGCAGAATTAGAATTTGTGAAGGTTATGCAGCTGAATACAATAAAGGATATACGGGACAAGATCATCCAAAGTTATAAAGGTGACACTAAGGTAAAGAGTGCCAAACTTCAAACATTTAGAATTCAATATGAAACTATCAAAATGCATAGTGATTAAAGTATTGCAAGTTTCTTTCTTAGGGTATATGAGATAGTTAATTCAATGAGAAATATTGGTGATGAAGTAAAATATTCAATGCTTTTTGAGAAAATTCTAATATCCCTAACCCCAAAATTCAATTCGAAAGCATCTTCCATTGAAGAAATGTTGGATTTTGAAGAACCTTACTATTGAACAACTTCATGGAATCTTAACATCTTATGAAATGAGAAAAGGGGATCCCTAAAATATCATAGAAGCAACATTCAAAGCTACTTCTAAAAGAAAATAAAAGGAGCTTAAGGAATCAAGTTATGTATTGGATGAAGAAGAGGTGAAATTCGTAAATAAGGCATATTTAGAGGCAAGCTTCCTTTAAAATGTTTTTCTTGTGGAAGAGTTGGTAATTATGTTGCTAAATTCCCTTATAAAGAAAACCATGAAAAAGGGAAGCAAAAGTGTTAAGGGAAGGTTTGAAAACAAGAAAAGTTTCTACAAACACAAAGATAGTGATGGTATTTCAAATGGTGAAGAAGGTGATCATGATCAAGAATATCAATTACTTATGGTATTTGAAGATAAATTAATTAATGATTCTGGTGATGTTTTTTGTAGATGCCCTAGAAGAAAAGGATAATCTCATTGAAGAAATAAATCAACTTAAAATTCATTTAAAAGAAGCTAAATTAGCAGAAGAGGCTCTGAAGAAAGAAATTCTAGAAAAGGAGAGGCATAAAGAAAAGTTAGAACCAGAAATAGTAAGTCTAAGAAAGGAACTTGATGAAACAAAAGATCTAAACCTTAGATTTGCTAAAGGATCTGAGATGCTAAAAGTAATCATCACATTATAATTCTCTCCTCTAATAAAAGGCAGGTATTGGATAAAATGGAGAATCATCAAAGACTGTAAAATATTTTGAAATAGGTATAGGAAGTTATCTCAATGCATTAAAGGGAAGCAGTAAACAAAATTCTAGCTCTCAGAAAAGGAACGAGCGATCAAATTTCTCTCAAGTAAAACATCCTTACCACAATAAAAAGGGAAACTACACAAGAAGGTACTATACTCCCAGGAACTTCTACTTCAATGGTCAATGCTTCACTTGTCATAATTTTGTTCATAAGGCTACTCAATGTGTCGCTTATAAAATTATCATGACTCGAGAAGTAACAAAACAAATGAATCAGATTGGATTAATGAAATACTCTTACAATAATTTCTCACATATCCAAGATGAAACATAATGTTCCTTCTACAATAACTTTGGGCATAGAGAGACTAAATGAAGAAGCAGAATGAGACCAACTCTTCAGAATGAACAAAAGGAAACAACATCCAAGGTATGGAAAAGAAAACCGTAAAATCTAAAAATTGTGGTTTACCTTTGTATGCAGGAGATCAAGAAAATTTGTGGTACATTGACAATGGATTTTCAAAGCATATGACAAGTGATAAAGATAAGTTTATGTCCATTAATGAAATAAAGAAATAAAATAATGCAACCTTTGGAAATAACTCACTTGCTGCTATCAAAGGGAAAGGAACTGCTTTTCTAAAGGATAAGGTTAAAGCTGGAAATGTTTTGTTTATTGATGGATTAAGACATAACTTGTTGAGTGTTAGTCAAATGTGTGACCAAGGGCATGAGGTTATCTTCAGATCAAAGAATTGTGTGGTACGGAATCTCAATAAAGGTAATATCATAATAAAGGGGACAAGATCTCCAAGAAATGTCTATGTCTTGGAAGGCGGCCAATAGCATTGTTACTTGAGAAAATCATAAAAACGTTGGCTTTGGCACAAAATATTGGGACATCTAAGCTTCACTCAATTACAAAAGTCAAGAAGAATGGGAGAAGTACGTGACTTCCCTAACATCTCTCTGTTAGAAAACAACATATGAAAATCATGTCAATCCAATAGGAAAACTAGAGTTGTTTTTAATGCTAAAGAAGCTACTACAAGTAATCCACTTGAAGTTATTCATATTGATTTGTGTGGTCCTATGAGAAAGAAGTCTCCTCGAGGTGAACAATACTTCATATTATTCATTGATGATTTTACTAGAATGTGTTGGATTGCTTACTGAAACATAAATATGAAGCAATTGATAGATTTAAAGTCTTCAAAGCTCTAGTAGAAAATGAGTTAGATTTGAAAATAAATTGCCTTAGATATGATAGAGGAGGAGAGTTATGTCAGATGATTTTTTCAAATTTTGAGAACAACATGGCATCAAGAGGTAGTTTTCTATAGCTAACCTCAACAAAATTGAGTGGCAGAAAGAATGAACTAAACAACCCTACAAATGGCACGTGCCATGCTTGATGAATCTGGTGTGCCTCATACCTTCTAGGGGGAAGTAGCACATTCAATCATGAATATCCTCAACAAAGCTCATATTCAGGTAAATAGTGATAAAACTCCTTATGAATTATGGTTTGGTAAGCTTCCAACTGTGAAACATTTTAGAGTTTTTGGAAGAAAATGTTACATAAAGAATAATCATGATAATCTTGGAAAGTTTGAATCTAGATTTGATGAGGGAATTCTCCTTGGATACTCCTCTAGAAGCAAAGGACATAAATGCTACAATAAAAGGCTTCAAAATATTGTTGAATGCATTGATGTTGTAATTGATGAAGCATCCATAGGTACCAAAAGAGAAGCACCAACAGATGATGAACTTGTTTCTCCGAAAATCCAAGAGGTTATAGGAGAGGGAATTAATGAAGCACCAGAAGAAGGAATTGAAAGCACAGAAGAATCATAAAATACTCCTTCAATGTACATTCAGAAAAATAATCTGGAATCTCAAATTCTAGGTGAAAAGGAAGCTAGAGTACAAACTATAAGAACTCTTGTTGGAGCTTCCATTTACCTAGCCTTATTATCCACAATTGAACCTAAAAATGTAAATCAAGAAAACAAATATGAATGTTGGGTTAAGGCAATGGATGAAGAACTTGATTAAATAGAAAAGAACCATACATGGGAGTCAGAGCCAAGACCTCATGATAAAAATATTATTGGTACAAAATGGGTGTTCAAAAACAAACTAAATTAAAATGGAGAAGTAAGTAGAAACAAAGAAATGCTTGTTTGCAAAGGCTATGCCCAACAAGAAGGAATACACTTTGAAGAAACATTTGCACTTGTATCTAGACTTGAATCCATAAGAAGATTTCTTGAATTTTCAAGATTTCATAACTTCAGAGTATTTCAAATGGATGTTAGATCTACATTTTTAAATGGGGATCTAGAAGAAGAAGTTTATATTGAGCAACCTGAAGGATTCATTCTAGGAAATAATAAACATCTTGTTTGCAAGCTTAAGAAGGCTTTGTATGGATTAAAACAAGCTCCTCATGTAAGGTACTCTCATCTTGACAAGTATCTTCAATAGAAAGATTTCAAAAAGGGGTCTACAGACAACAACCAATATATAAAATTTGATACATATAAAATTTTAATAGTTGTTGTTTATGTAGATGACATCATATTTGGAAGTAATCTAGAAACCGAGTCAAGAATTTACTTCAATTATGCAACAAGAATTTGAGATGTCTCTATTTGGTGAACTAACATACTTTCTTGGCCTTCAAGTTCAAAAAGCAAATAATAGTATCTTTCTATCACAAACCAATTATATCTAGAAGATTTTTAAGAAATATGGCATGGAATATTGCAAGCCTATATGCACACCAATGGTAACAAGATGTAATTTTAGTCAGAATGATGATTCTCCTTCAGTGGATCAACTAAAATATAAATCTATGATCATAAGATTTCTCTACCTTACAGGAACAAGACCATATATCATCCATGCAGTTGGGACTGTTGGATGATTTCAAGCAAATCGTAAAGGACCCCATCTACATGTAGTCAAGAGAATATTCAAGTATTTACAAGGAGCTCAATATTTTGGTCTATGGTATCCCAAAGATGCAAATTTTTCACTTCATGCTTACATAGACACAGATTGGGTAGGTAATCTGAGAGGAGTTTGGATTTTCCACAGTGCCCATCTTTATATTGGTCGACGTTTCGAGTCTAGACCCAGACTCATCATGAGGACTCATGTACGGAGAAAAGAATGCAAAGGGTTTTTTGATAAATATGAATTAGGTTTGATGTAAAGACAGTATGGCCGACTAAATTATTTATATTACTAATTATTACTATTATTATTATTTATTTGTTTATTTTCTTATTTTATTATTAATCTTATTGTTATTAATCCTTTATTTCATTGTTTGTTTTGATCATCATTAATTATTTTAATATTACTTGTTATTTGTATTATTCTTTATTGTTCTTATTTTTCATTAATCATATTGTTATTATTAATTAATATTTATATTATTATTTATATATTATTGTCTAATCCTTATCTATCCTTATTTATATTATTATTAATATTATTTATTGTTATTTATTCTTATTGATTGTTATTCCTCTTCTTATTTATATTTATTATTATTATCTATAATCCTATTATTTATTTATTTCTAATAATTATTATTCCTATTATTATTCATATTTTCATTATTATTATTTATATTTTATTATTGTTGTTAACTAATTAATTATAAGTTTATTATTACTATTTAAATTATTATTATTATTCTTATCTATTACTATTCTTCTTATCTATGGTTACTAATGTGTAGCGAAATTTATTTTATTTTTAAGGGGATTATACTATAATTCATTTATCAAGAATTTATGCTAAAATAAATAGGGGGATTAGTTGAATGCTTATTTTTTTTTGAATATCAATCTAGGTATTAGGATTCATATTTAACCTAGCTACAATTCTTATTGAGAACCTATGCTATTATTCGTGGGGGGTGAGTAAAGGGTTCCAATTTTTACTAATTTCTAAGCCTCCATCCCTATTAAGGTTTCGAGGGTGCTTTATGATTTCAATAGCTTCTCTAACCTTCCGCTTGAAATGGTGATCTTCTTTGGCAATGACCTTGGCGTCTTCAAGGCATATACGGTGATTGGTTTTATTTACATGCTCAACTAAGGCTGAAGAGCGGGTTCTTTCGTTACGAATATCTGCACTATGCTCTTTGAGCCTAATCCTTATGGACCTACCCGTTTCTCCCATATATTGATCCCCACAAGAGAAGTCGATGATATATACTCCTTTCTGCTGAAGATGTTCTTGTCTGTCCTTAACAGATTTCATTTTTTGTTTAATGGTAGACCAGGGTTTGAATGCAGTCTTTCTATTTTTCTTTTTGAGGATTTTAGCTATCTTGTATGTGACTCCTTGAATGTAAGGAAGGTAGGCATTAGAGGTTGGGGGGTCTTTTGTCTTGTTTATATTGTTATCGGATTTGGCCTTTTGAATAGCTTTGTATATGCTTTTATTGTTGTACCCTAGGTTGGCAAATGTTCTTTTTAGGTAAGAAATTTCTTCCTCCGTGTGGTTAATATCAGAAATTCTATAAGCTCTAGTGAAGAGGGTCTGTAGTACCCCCCATTTTCTGGGCTGGGTGGTGGTGAGAATCAGCATGCAGGTAGCTATCCATATGGGCTTTCTTTCTAAATACTTTGTGACCTATGGAACCATCATTTCTTCTCATGAGGAGAATGTCCAAGAATGGTATGCAATTATTTTCTTCTACCTCCATTGTAAATTTAATGTCTTCAGACATGCTATTAAGATGGTCCAAAAGTTCTTAAGCTCATTCTCCCCATGAGGCCAGTTGACACTGGTGTCATCTACAAACCTAACCCACGATTTAGGTTTTAATGGGTATGAATCCAGAGCCTTCTTTTAAAAATTTTCCATAGAAAGGTTTGCCACGATTGGTGAAAGAGGTGATCCCATAGCAACACCCGAAGTTTGTTCAAATATTTCACCTTGGAAGGAGAAGAAGGTGGAGCGAAGGCAGATTTCAGATAATTTCGCAGTCTGGGGGTCTGCTACTTCTTTAACTACCTGAATTGCTTCATCAAGGGGGATTTTGGTGAAGAGTTGGACCACGTCAAAACTAACGATTTTATCTCCGGGATCTAGCTTAGTATTTTTAATGTATTTGACAAATTGGTTGGAATCTTTAATGTAAGAGCTAGTTTTTCCCACTAGCGGGGATAAAATGCTAGCGACATACTTAGCTAACTCATAGGTGGGGGATCCTATAGTGTTGACTATAGGTCTTAAGGGGACATCTTTTTTATGAATTTTAGGGGCTCCATAGATCCTAGGGGTGTTTTCACTATTAGGGGTTAATCACTTTTTTAGTTTATGATCCAGATTGGTTTCTTTAATGGCTTTCTTTACCAGGTCCATGATTTTGGAAATGGGGGTTTTCTCTAATTTCTTGTAGCTACCACTATTATATAAGTGGTCTTTCATTTTGTTGACATAATCTTCATAATACATAATGACAGTGGCGCCTCCTTTGTCAGCCTTCAGAATTACAATGTCTTTATTATTCCTAAGACTTTTTAAGGCTTTTATCTGTTCAAGGTTTAGGTTTCTTCTAGGGGGCTTGGCGTTTCTTAGGATAACGACACACTCTTGTCTAATGAGATCTTTATCTTCTTCCTTAAGCGTCTTGATTCCGTCTTCTAAGTTGCAGATGATTTCTTCATTGGGGATTTTGTTAGGGGCCAAGGCGAAATTTAGACCTTTGTTAAGGACTTCTATTTCTTCCTTCTTCAGCTCATAAGAGGAGATATTAATCACTTTCTTGTTTATAGTTCAAGAATCCAGGTTTTCACTTTTAAGGTTTGCTATTATTTTCTGGTCATCAACCTTATTATTTTGAGTGGTGCTTTCAAAACTGCTATCTATATTCATTATATCTAATTTATTATTTATATTGGGTCTATTAACTAACAATCTATTTAAATCCAAGTTATCAGTTACATACCTGGGATGAGGGGCGCTCCACCTGTTGCCTGCTCCAGCTATTAAAGTGTTA